>CAJNIZ010009957.1:50537-91163 GCA_905231905.1 Symbiodinium pilosum
CCGGATCCGGATCCGGATCCGGACCCACCCGCGGACCCGGACCCGGACCCGGCCGGACCCGGAGCCGACCGGATCCGGTCCCGGACCCGACCGGATCCAGACCCGGACCCGGACCGGCGCAAGAAAAACGATATACCCCAACTGCAGTATGGCATAAACATTTTGGAGGCTGCTTGTGTCCGCAAAACATATGTGGATGGCTTTCTACCTTGGTCCTACATAAGCCACTGCCATTGCGGTTCCATTTGCTAGTTTAGTATAAATCTCTAGTCTGAGATAGGAACCTTCAGCATGCTAAGCACCCACATGCAAACCCTAAAACATAAACCCTACAGAAAGAGCCACTTGTCCCGGAAATTTGCGCGGGATCCGGCAGGGTGACTGCTCACTTGAGGACCTTAGGCTCTACCTGGACCCCAAAAGTAGGTTAAATACTGGCCCAAAACCCTTGGAACTAACCCTCAAGGCTATTATTTTACATACTTGTGGAGTTTCAATACACATTGCTGAGCTAACCATGGGTGAAGGCATTTGCCTCGTAAAATCTTGGCCGGGAAGACCTGAGTGCACACGTTTTCTTGACCGGTTCACCATGGTTTAGGGTTTGGGGTTTAAGGTTTGGAGTTTAGGGTTTAAGGTGTAGGGTTTGTATAGGGTGTAGGGCGTAGGGTTTAAGCCCTAAACCCTGAACCCTCAACCCGCAACCCCTACGTAAACCCTAAACCACTAAACCCTAAATTTAGGGTTTGAAGTTTTGGGACATCACCCAAGCCCCAAGTTAACCATCTCTTCGGTCCCACATGGGAGCCCAAGGGCTTTGGCTACTGATTATCAGGCTCTGGTACCTTTGGAGGAGCTATAGGGGCTATATAAGGTTTATAGGGATATATACGGTTCAGAGACTCAGGAGTTGCAAAGTTTGAAGCATGGACTTGTCGGGGAATTTCCAAGCAAGGCCGTATTAGAGACTACTGAAAAATCAAGGCCCCAGTAGACATCACGGAAAAATAGGTCCTGACGGGATACAACTGTAAATTATGGCCTGATTTGGTTCTGTAGAATTACACCCCACCTCGCATTTAAGTTGATTACCTTTGTCTTTCCCATTTGATGCTCCACTGTTCTACTTCTTCAGGCCCCAAAACCCTACTCTGCTAATTTAGGCCCCTGAACCCTAATCCCTAACCCTAAAACCTACAGTTGCCTGTCAGGTGCCACCTCATCAGAAGCGACGCGACGACCTCCGGTGCGAGGCGTTCTCTCGGACGTGAATGTTTTCGATTATTTTGGTTTAGGACTATATGTTCAAGGTTGAGGGTTTAGCATTATAGGGTCTAGGATCATATGCGCTACTGTCTATGTCAGCCTTAGGAAGGGACCAATGAGCCCTAAACTGGGGACATAGGGGTCCTTTAGGCTGTTTTTCATGTAGTTACTCGTATAGTTCCCCAAAAGGCTCCATTAGATTGTGTAGCACATTTTGTCTGTTGTTCTTATAGGGTTTAGGGGTCTTATTGTTCTGGGTTTAGGGCTGAGGACAGCCGAAGCTTGCATATCCTTGTCCACCCCCTGATATACAAGTGTATATATACATATATATATATATCTCTGTACATCTACATATCTGTATATCTCCACAACATATATATATATATATATGCACCCAGTAGCTTGTGATTTTCCGTATATGCAAATTCCACATCTATTCCTAGTTTAGCCTGTTGAGAGAGCCTACAAACCTTTATGCTACCAAGCCCAAGGAGGAATATCGAGGTTTGCCCCTAAACTTGAATACAGAAGCCCTGAACCCTAAACCAACCGTGAATACAGTATCTAAGCCCATTAAGAAGCAGATGGAGGTATGGAACATTCTATCTATTATCGCCCTTGCCTGGATACTTTGCAAACGGTTGACGATCGTGATTCTGGGAAAAACTTGGATGTTGTAGTGGTTGGCTTGCTTTAGGTTCCAGTCTTCCGTGCTACGTGTTGGGGGTATGATTTGTGGGTGTACAGCGGTAGGACCTACGTGCAGCTGGCGGCGTCAGTTTCCCAAAATAGGGAGACCCCAATATATGACCCAAAATGTTTCAATGCTCATCATAGGGGCCTCTGACACTGTACCCCTGGCTATGTGAAACCCCAAGGCCTAAACCCTGAACCCTACGTTACGTCTCCTCCAGACATGGAGTGTCAGCTCGCAGGTGCGTCGGCAGATGCGGGAAACTGACTTTTATTGACGCCTTTGGTAGATCCCCAAAGGAGCCCCCCAGATGGGACAGAGCCTCGGCGCAAGGGTTTAGTGTTTAGGGCTAGGGTTTAGGATGTAGAGTTTAGGGTTCAGGGTTAGGGTTTAGGATTTAGGTACCCTTGTGGGTACCTTCGACATGTCCTCCTAAGGGGATCTGTTTTATCTGGGGGTTCCCCAGGAATCTACCCGAATGCCGGCATTGGTGTAGGCAAGGGACATGAAAGAGTTTGGGGTTCATGGTTTTGGATACAGAAATGTCCATGAAAATTCATACTGGGGG
This sequence comes from Symbiodinium pilosum, assembly GCA_905231905.1. Lineage (NCBI taxonomy): Eukaryota > Dinophyceae > Suessiales > Symbiodiniaceae > Symbiodinium > Symbiodinium pilosum. Next base: position 53,069 of record CAJNIZ010009957.1, read on the forward strand.
TTTAGGGCTTCGGGCTTAGGGTTAAAACCCTAAACCCTAGAGTTTTGGTCAAGTTGTGGTCCTATTAGGGGCCATATCAGGGACCCAAAAAGCAGCGGAGTTTTTACAGCCTGCGCTTTTACTTTTGTGTTTGTATATATATATATACATGTTAGTGTAGATATGCGTGTATGACAGCTTGCCTGCATTCGTTACGAGTATGTATATACATATACATGAGAGCGAATGAATGAGATAACGAGCAAAAGAAACCAAGAATGAATGAATGATCGAATCAATGACTGACTGAATGACATGAAGTAATGAATGAATGAATCAATCAATCAACCAATCAACTAATCAATCAATCAATCAATCAATCAATCAATCAATCAATCAATCAATCAAGTGACTGAACTACTGACTACAAGAATGAATGAACGAAGGAATGAACGAATGAATGAATGAATGAATGAATGAATGAATGAACGAATGAACGAATGAATGAATGAATGAACGAATGAATGAATGACTGAATGAATGAATGAATGAATGAACGAACGAATGAACGAATGAACGAATGAACAAATGAACGAATGAACGAATGAACGAATGAACGAACGAACGAACGAACGAACGAACGAATGAATGAATAAATGAACGAATGAACGAACGTATGAATGAATTAATGAACGAATGAAGGAACGAATGAACGAATGAATGAATGAACGAACGAACGAACGAATGAATGAATGAATTAAGGAGTGAATGTATGAATGGATGAATGGATGGACGGATAACATTTAAAATGAGGGAATGAATGAATGAAGAGTGTAGGCAGAGTCATGGGTATGAGTTAAGCAAGAATCTCTGGACAGGATTTCTGTTGCATCTGGTGATTGGCTTGTCTGCTTTTTCCGGAAGTGTAATAGGATTTCGGTTTGGCGGTCAGAATAGAAGTAATGCGGATGGAGTCTCATGAGGTTACAAGCTCTGTTTCATCTACAATGTTGAGGTCTAGTGGCAGTTGCAGGGGGACTAACCACCAAAAACCTAAACGCTAGCTTCCTAAAAACTAGCCCTTAAGCCCTTAAAGCCCTAAACCCTGATTTGCCTTGTTGGCATTTGCTCCTGCAGAAGTAACAGCGTCCTTCCCCCTGATATAAAATATTCCCACTATATCTCAGTATGCCACCAGGGGAATATTCAACATTAAAAGGCCCCAACCGCGCCCGATGCCTGATGTTGAAACCTCGTTTTTATCTTTGATAGTATATACCGCAATGGGAATTTATCATATTTCAGGGGGTGTTTGTGTAGATAGAATAATGGCAGGCGAAGCCTGCAGGCTTCAGGTATCACAGAAGACGCGTGTAATATTGTTTTGCACATGCAAATTAGTGTTTGGGATTTAGGGCTTAGGCCCGGAGTCGTGCTGTTGGTTCACCAGTCTCTGGTGCATGATATGAAATTGTGGCGGCTGTGGGATTCAGAGCTTTAGTCTTACAAAATCTTATGAAGGGTTCTAGATGACCTCAGCTATAGTATAAACTCCTAGCATCTCCCTTAATAACCCCTATAATAATACTCCCCTAGATGATCCACTGTAAGGAGTTTAGACTGTAGCTCCTCGGGTGACAATCCCCAGACGTGGCCTCACATGATTGCTAACCAAAAGAGAGCTAAACAAAAAAGAGCTAGACAAACTCGGTTGCTGTGAAGGAACTTAAGCTAGGTTGCCATAGTATGTGTATAGAGCCTAAACCGTCCGCATAGTGTGTTTCTTCCATCTCGGGAACCGTAATTATTGTCTGGTGGTTAGGAGGCAATAAGGGAAGATAGTCCCTATATAATCCCTAAATACGTAATATATTCCCTTATGCCTACTCGCCCTCCAGTAAGATTATTGGACAAAGTATGGAGGGTTTAGGTGTAGGGATTCGAGGTCCTTTTTGGGGGGATCCTAGATTAAGGATGATAGTACAGTGGTGTCCATTTGTTTCCAGTTTATGCTCGGTCTCAAGTGTATATATTCACTTGGTTCTTAATGTTTTCCTGGTTGCCCCATTCCCTAAACTCGGAGCCCTGCACCCTAAACCATTTTTGCAGAGTTGTCTGGTCTATCCTTGCCTACACACTGATCCGCCGGCAACGAACGTGTGCAGCCTCTAATTCGGATGAATTACGTCATGCTTGTAGGATGCCTTCATCCTACCCTCCCCCTTACAAACATGCTTAGGGTTTAGAGCATAGGGTGTAGGGTGTAAGAGGATGATATGTGAGGTTCACCTTTCTGGAAGTCCCTAGGACAAGGGCTGTAGTATTCTGGGGTCTATATTATATTGGCAGCCCCTGATTTCTGGAAATCACCACATAGTACTGCTGTGCTTGCATTGCAGTCTTTGAAAGGTACATGTTAGTTCGGGGGAGGATGGACACTCCAAATGTGCCCTGCATGGGATCTACGTGTCTACGTGTCCGGAAGAGTAGCCGCCTAAGCAGGGACCCCAAACCCTAATCCCTAAACCCGAACTACAACAATCAGGAATGCTAAACTCTGCAAATCTCCTGATTGGTGGCCTTCTTAGTTGACGGCCCTGTATCATTAATACCCGCCTGGGGGGTTCCTGAAATTTGTGGAAGACGGGTGCCTGTACATACCCAGTGGTTTCCCAAAGGCAGGGTACCCTTCAAAGGGGGTTATATAGGGTTATGTAGGGATATATATATATATTTACATACATATATACATGCACATACATAAAGGGGGGGTATATAGGGTTTAGGGTTTCCCAGAATTGGTGGTACCCTTTTCGAGGATCCCAATAATAAGGACTATAGTATTGAGGGTTTATATTGGGGTCCCTATTCAGGGAAGCTACCACCTACACCTAAATGTTCACTCCAATCTCTGGGTCCATCAAGCGTAAGTCCGTAAGTCCCAAATGCGCGGGTTGAAATCCTCAACCCGCGAAACCCCTGGTGCCTCCTACGTGCTCGAACCAAAAAAATGGTGGCAGCAAAACGCTTCTTGGATCCATGATTTTGTGCCCCGTTTCCTTCAAACTCACGTGTCAATGGACCCTGCAACAACGGATCCTCAGACTTGTCAGGGCTTAGCATGTTGGGTTTGAGAAGTCTGGTGGTGCCGTGAAGAAGGTTGCGTGGAAATCTCTGAACACAATGTAGATTCTGAAGCCGCAAGCTTGCCGTGGTTAGTGTCTTTGGACATACTTAACAGCTGCCTAGTCAGTTCTGGAACACGCAAGCCGCAAAGCCTACCCCATGCAGAAGACTGACCAGTCTAGAAATGAGTTCGAATAATTAATTATGTAATTGTAGACCACCTGTTCTTTAGCCGTCTTTTTCCCATACTGCACGTACCCCATGAGCCCCCACCTACCGCTGGTGTCGACTCCATTTCCGTCAGAGGGCCCCTATGCATACTTCCATGGAGACACAAAACCCTAAAAAGGACCACCAACGTATCTCAGTTGTTCTTATCAGTATAATTCGCTGAGGTCTCCAAACAGCCCAATGCAGGTTAGGCATTAGGGGCCATATTTACAGGCCTTATGTGGTACTAACTATGAATTTCGAGCCCTATGCTTGATATTTGGTACTACCATGAATATAACTACTACTACTACTACTACTACTATTGCTATGAGAACTATTGCTACGAATATTGTGTTATGATCATTACCTTATAATGGTTGCTAGCTGCAGCTCCGTTTCTGAGGTGGTCCCCAAGGCCCCTTTGAGCATTTTCAAGTCAAGCGACTCTGCCGTACATACCCGAATTGATTCTATTCTTTCTTTCAAGGGCCCCACATTGACATGAAGAGGGGCAAACATGTGGGAAGCTCCCGTGCAGCAGCTGCATGCGCTTTTAAGTTTTAGAGTTTAGGGCTTCCAACAATCAGCGGGTGCTTGAATGAGAATTACGAGGAGACCTCCGGAGAGGAAGTTTGAGGTTTGACAATTTACTATTTCTAAGGAAGGCTGCAGGCGCGTAACTTGTCCAGTCTTGAGGACGGGAGGTAGTGACAATGAATGACAATGCAGATTTTCAAAGTAATTGGAATGGATATGTTTGAGAACGTTAAATGAGGTATCCAATTCGAGCCTACCCTAAATCCTGGCAACCCTAAACCCTGTAAAGCCTAGAAACCCTTACCCTAAGGGTCCAAGTACCCAAAACCCATATGCCTACAACAAATCTTTATTACAATATCTCGAACCAAAATCCCAAGTACCTAAGTATTGGGCACATGGACCCTATCTATCTCTATATATATATATACATATGTATATACATCTACACATATTCCTTTAATGGGAACCAAGCATTGGGTACATGGACCCTTAGGGTGAGGGCTTCAGAGCTTAGGAGTTCAGGGTGCGCAGGGCTTGGGAGTGGCAAAGTGCCGTGATACCCGAAGGACTGGGTGGTTATCAAAGCATGTTAGGGTTTAGGGAGTTTAGGGTTGAGGGCTGAATGAACCCCAAAAGTATGTACAAAAATTGCCTTTGGGGCTAGTTTTGGGCCATTATTTTACCTACTTCTCGGGTCCAGTTAGGGTTTAGTGATTTTGACTTTTAAACTACCTCGATCCAGCTGCTGGAACCCTCACATGCCAGCGGAATTTAGCTGTCAGGGCCCATGATGTTTGCTTTATTAGAAGCCATTTGCCAGGGATTGCGGGATGTGTGGGCTGGAAGCTCAGTATGTGGTTATAAAGGGGTCCCATTTTTTCTGGGATTGGGGTTCGTAAAATCCTCTTATTAAGAACGGGGCCCTTAGCTTTTGGAAATTCACATAAACCCTAAACCCTAAACCCTGGACCCTAAACCGCGTTGAACATCTCCTGAACGCAGAGCAGTCAACTGAAACACCTGAACATGGCTTTAGGGGAGAGTAGGAATGATAGAAGGCTTATAATATGGATCTAGGAGAAATTATACAGGGGGTATGTAGGGATTTGTGGGGAAGAGTGTCCCATTAATGGAAAGAACATGGAAAAGAGCATGCAACTTGTATTTCTATGGGGTTATCCCCTGAGAGCTTGTGACTCCGGTTTTGTTCGCTGTTTTTCGGAGTTTTGGGCCATTGCTCTTCCTACTCTTGTAAGTTTTGCAATCTCGAACATTCTCTTCTTTGTCCGAGAGGGTGGAAGGAGGGGACCCTCACTCTAAGACCTGAGCCCTAAACCCTACCTGGACCCGACAAGTAGGGAGACAATTGTCTGTTAGGCTATATTTAGATGATTTGGGCTATGATTTTATCTACTTTGGGGATCTAGGTAAACTTTAAACCCTAAACTAACCCGATGATACTGGACGAGCTTGTTGACAAATCCCTCGTGCCCGAGGCCGTTTTGGCTATGAGAGGCGACTTTTATACTTCCCCCGACACCCCCGGAGCCAACTTTCCCAAAATCGTAAACTGAGTGTGGCATAACCTAAACCCCAAATAACCCCTATATAATCCGCACATAATCCCTATTTAACTCTCAACCTTAGGCTACCTGAGGCATTCCTGGCACGCCTTGAGCTAGCCCTAAGGCGCCCAAGCCCCACAAAACGTTTACATCTCTGGTTTAGGGTTTCCTAGGTTAAGGCTAAGGGCGTGTGAGACATTCCGCGCGCACCACCACGCAAGACGTGTATTGTGGTGTGCGCCCAGTTTCTCTGATCTCTCCCAACCCACCCAGTTATGACCTTGGTCGAGTTGAGAACCCCACTACCAAGAGGGGGGCTCACTTGGTTTGGGATTTCTGTTTTTTCTCCAGGGCACAGGATTGGCCTTTTTTTTGGTCTACGGCACAAGAGCGGAAATGCCCCAGAACGCCCCATCCGAGCCCGTGCACCTGCAGCAAAGAGCGTTTGGCCCAGAAATGGCCCAATCCGGGTTAATCACGGCTTGTTTGATTTGGCCAGAGCATTCAAATGGCCGAAAAGGTTCAGAAACAGCCGCGAGAACGGTCTGCGAGCCGCCAGAAGCCGCCCAAAACAGTCTGGAAGCGGCTCGAAAAATTTGAGAAACGGTCCGAAAAGCTTCAAAAACAGTCCAGAAGAATTCAAAATCCAAAGCCCAGAGCCCAAAATCAAAATCCAAGCTTGCGTGATTCCACCCCGATGGTCAGGGTCATATAATTCTATCATTTTCGGCACGAGCAAAGATGCGCCCACCACATTGGAAGGTGCTGGGACTCCTCGCTCGACTGTCGCTTGCTCTGGAGCCTGCTGCGTGGAGCGCAGCTACGCTCGCCGCCGGCAAATGCGGCGCCCGCGGCTCGCTCAGTTAGGATTTAGGGCTCAGGGTATAGGGTTTCGGGAGCCAGTGGCCCGAAAACTTAAGCAAGTCAAAGCACACCTACTGTTCGCAAGGACAAGCTGCCCGGTTTAGGCTTATAGGGTCGGTCTTCACAATCTCCACTCCTCAAACCCTAAATTCTAAACCCTACTACCCTTCAAGCCCTGCAGCAACAAACCACGTCTTTTAAGCTCCGAAGCAGTTTTGGTTGCAACGCTCGTCCACTGGTACAGGCGGGCTGCTTGATCTGACGCTTACAATTATTGTTGGTGTTACCATTACCATGACTCTTACAACTTAGAGTATTAGGCTCACGTCTTTTGTGAGTATCACTGACATTATTTTCACTGTCTCTAGGACTAGTACTGTCATTCATTGTTGCTACGGCTACTAGATATTGCTACGGTAACTTTGACACGTTTGCAGGAGCTTGTGTAAGGTTTAAGGTACATACCTGGCCGTAAACTCGCAGCACAAAATGTTTTGGGAACTCTGACTTTCTGGGTCTTGCTTCAACGGTCAAGATTTGCAGGGTTCTTGCGAGTACTCTTGGTGTGGGACGTGCAGCCATGAAGACAAAGGACAATCCCTGGGTTGACATTAGGGTGTACCTTGGGTATACCGGGGTTCTATGGGGGGTCGGGTTTATATAGGGGTATATATATATATATAGGGTTTAGGGTTTAGGGATAAACTTTGGGTCAATTCCCCACCCAATACAGGGTATACAACAAAAGAATTTTGTAGGTGTATTAAGGCCCCCTTAATTCCATTTTTATGGGCTATTGCTGGAAGGAGGATTGACGTAGTACATTTTTCCCTTTTCATTTGTGTCGGGGTCTCGTAATTAAAACTGAACACTAGGACAAAGGGTACCCTTATAATTGCAGCTTTATTATTAAAGGGTAGATATGTATATTATAGAGTCTTCAAGCTGAAGGTGCGTTTGGGTCTGAGGGCGGGCATAGGGTGGGGGGTTGGAAATCCGCGTGTACTTTTCAACCAAAAACCTTCAGCTTTACGCAAGTTAGGGCTTAGAGTTGAGGGTTGGAGCCCCAGAAAACCGGTCTAATGTAGAAGCTTAAATAATTACAGTTGAAGGTGGAAGTCGTTACCGCGACCTTGTTTTGACAGCATTCTACGGGGAACTGTAAAAAAAAGCGTTACCTTTTGCGTTTACATGGGGTACGCATGTCGATCACGGGAAAAGGTTTCCAAAAAAGCCTTCGATTCCAGCCGTTCACCTGTGTTTCTCATCCATGGACCTGCCCAACTGAAAACCTGGTCATGTGAAATAGCTGCGTTTAACTGGGTTTCCTTGTGTGTTGACTGGTTGTAGAAGGTGTTGAACTGATTGCTTTTGGTTGCGTTGACATGGTGTTTGGGCTTGAGCAGAGGTAGTGAGAGGATGTTGTGTTGATTCAGGTTATTCTTGTATTCCGGTAAGATAGGAGTGTGTCTATGGCCACGAGCGGAGGGGTTTGCCTTACGCGCACCTTACGCGACCCTTACGCGCGGCTTACGCGAATTCTGCGCTCAGGGATATCGAAAACCCAGGATTTCCTACCCAACTCCCCAAAGCCCCAGAATCCTAAAACTTTTAGATCTCCCTAACCCTAATCATCCACATCCTCCCAAAACCTCATTAGCGTGTGAGTGGATGAGATATGGGGATCGATTTCTTACACTGGACTGTGCGTTCACTTGGCGTTTCCAGTATGTTAGTGAGATTTGGGCATGGATTTCTTAGTTTTGACCCTTGCGTTCAATGGTGTTTCCATTATTTTGAATGAGATTTGAGGATCGATTTCTTAGCATTGGGCTGTGCGGTTACATGGTGTTTTCACTTTCCGGTCTTGCCTCCTCTGCCTTCGCCCTGACCGCTGCGTTCTATGGTGTTTTGCAGCTTTTGGAAGGGTCGGTCTTGCCTTCCGCCTCTGCCTGTACCAGATTTCTGACACTACATTGAGGTAATCTCGGGTTTATGGGGACCGAAACAGTATTACCAGCATCACGGTCCAAACCCCTTGTACAACTAAAGAATAGGGTACCTCAAGTAGACTTCAAAATCATGTTAGTAACTATTCAGGCCCCTACCATACACACCCCCCATAAACCCCTATGTTGTAGAAGCCCAGCATCCATTGCACTGTCCATTGTCTGTCCACGTGATTCTTCATCATTGGGGCGCTATATCCCCTAAAATCTACACGTCCAGAAATGAGCCTTGAGGATTTGAAGGTACAACTCGAGACTACAGAAAACTGCTCCTGGCAGCCGAAGACTAAACCCTACGTACACCGGAAGCCCTAAGGCGTAACTGAGCCATGGTCTAGACTCCATCAAGGGGAATTATCTAGGGGACTATATGGGGTTTAGGGTTTGGGGGCCTAGGGTTCACGGTCTAAACACCCCTAAAGGGGATATATATATATATACATGTATATGAGAGGAGTATTATAGGGGTGATTGAGGAGGATACTATGAGTTGAGACTATAGCTCAACTGAAGGTGTCCTGATTCAAGGTTCGGAACTCCGGCGATGGCTGATGCCTCATGCACCGAAGCCATACCCTACAATACTTGGAGGTTCGTAAGTAGCGTATCCGGGATTAAAGCTGAAAGTAGGATGTTTTTACAGATACAACTACATGCGTCAAGTGGTACCTGGACCTCAAAGTAGGTCAAATAATTGCCCAACCCTAAACCCCAAACCCTAAACCCAAGAACCTTTAAAATAGCCCGAAAGGCCTTTGTTTGCATATTATTGGCGTCCAGGTAGGCTTTAAGTTCCTTGTGGATTCCCTTGTACTTCTATTATAGGTATCTATGTGTTTTATGGCAATCCATGCGTTTCCAAGTAGGGCGGCTCGTATGCAAGCACCACCCTTCAGCCGTTGCCAAAGGTGGGGTTGATGGAGTTCCCTTAAAAATTCCAGTTACCTAAATTGTGGGTTCTAGGTTTAAGGTTTCGGATTTAGGGTTTAGGATTTAGGGTTCTGGGTTTAGTGTTCTATTTACCCTATAGAGGTAACTGGGAGCCCTAGACCGTAAACCCTATATGATCGCCTCTATAACTCCAATAAAGCCCTAAGTAGTAGTTTCCATGGTCTTTTCCATTCTTCCATGCAGTCCCTTGCACTATCATTACTACTATCATCATGATTAGTATTACTATGATTAGTATGATGACAATTACTACCATATTATTAGCATTATTAGTATTCCCGTGATTATTATTACTATTATGACTACTATCATTATGATTACGATTACGACTGTTACGATTGTTTCTATTAGTCTATTCTAATTTTTACACGTATTACTCCCTAAACCCTAAACCCTAAACCCTGGAGTACTCTGCCAGGGTACTCAGTGGAATGCCCTGCGCGCAGTCGTTGCCTGGCCGAAGGCTGCATCTCGGGGAAGGAAGCAGTTCAGTGCTAAGGGTTTTAGGATTTAGGGTTTAGGATTTAGGGGTTAGGGTTTAGGGTTTAGGATTTAGGGGTTAGGGTTTAGGGTTTAGGATTTAGGGGTTAGGGTTTAGGGATTGAGGTTGGGGGGGGCTTAGGGGGTTTAAGGTTCAGGCTACTTTAGGATATGGGGTTTAGAACTTTAGGGCTTACAGGGTTCTGGGATTAACCCCAAACCCTAGACCCTAAACCCTGCACCCCAAACCCCAAGCATAATGCCCTAAACCCCTAACCCCAGAGTTGAGGCTTGGGGTTGGTCCTTTGTTTCCAAAGCGGTTGTATAATCAAAGGTACGTCGTACCATGGCAACCAGAAGCAGCGCGATCCTCCTATAACCAATATATAACCCGATATAATCTTATTCAATCCCTATATAACCAGTAGTTTCCATTTTCTTTTCCATTATCCCTCTCTCAGGTTCATTCCTGCTGATAGATGGCATTCCCAAGGTTCCGGGTGCTTAGGCAGAAGTTTGGCACAGCATCAACCTCAAACCCAGGAGAGATGATATAGGCTTGCGCTATCAAGCAAATGTTCTTACTTGCTTTCAGATGCCATTCAGCATGACTGAAACAGGTTCTTCATGGGTCAAGATGCCATTCAAAACCGTCAGGCGATTCACCGAGTACTGCAGGATTAGTGCTGAGGAGTTGTTGGCGTTCATACGCAATGGACAAATGGACGCGTGCAGAGACTACCAGCAAAGGGTTTTCCGTAACAAGACAGGACAGCCCTCCCGGACGACTGCAAGCACTACTTACTGTAGAAGCATGCATGATTACCGTCATTATCCCCGTGTAATCCCTATATCACTGTAGCAAAGTGTGACCCAGAGCCCTATTCCAGTCTCAGGGGACCCCTAGGGCATATCTTTCCTTTTGGGGGCCTGTTAGGGTTCAGGGTTTAGGGTGGGTAGTATTAAGGCCCTACAATAATCCAAAAGGGCAATGGGATCTTAAGCCCTGAACGCTATATAACGCATTCCTCTATGCAATCCTTGTTGTCTACCAAAGTGGCGTAAACAGACGCCCGGCTAATCCCTGCTATACAATCTCAGACTCCACATATTTTTGCCTTTGATCTTCCATTTTGCTTCCCATGACCGATCTTGAAACCTTACAGCTCTGGATCCTACACAACCCTAAACTCTACACCCCCAATCTCCCTTTCCGTTCAATCTTCCATGTTTTGTCATGTTCTTTTCCATTGGGGTCTTCATGCTGTTATGTATTTGGTAGCTTCTTTGAATTAGGGTTCGGTTTAGGGTTTAGGCTACCCCAATATAGACCCCAAATATTACAATCCTCATTATCATATGGGTTCGCCTACTTCTGGGAAAGCCCCATTCAGACCCCTACACACTACGGAGCCCTATGTCTCCTGTGTGGCTAACCCAGACCCATGATTTATACACCCCCTCTTATTAATAGATTATAATAGGGATCCTAATATTTAGGCCCTTAAAAGGAGGGGGGGGTTATTAATCATGGGTCTACATTACGAGGTTTAGGCTTACAACCCCCTTTGACGGGCCCTACTCTACTGTCTGAGTAGGACTTGAAAACCCTAAACCCAAAACCCCAAACTCTAGACCCTAAACCCAAAACCCCAAACTCTAGACCCTACCCTAAGCCCTAAACCCCAAACCCTACAAACCCTAAACCGTAAACGTTACCCTAAGCCCTAAGCCCTAAACCCTAAACCCTAAACCCTACAAACCCTAAACCGTAAACGTTACCCTAAACCCTAAACCCTACAAACCCTACAAACCCTAAAGCCTAAACCCTACTTTACTTGCTTAGGACCCCAAGGCATCTTAGCTCTGAAAAAGCCGCCAGGCCAAGGTGACCGCATCCCTCCTCTCATGAGGAGGCCACTTTGGTGTCTTGGGGGAAATTCTGGGTTTAGGGTAGAGGGTTCAGGGGTTTAGGGTTTAGGTTTTAGGGTTTAGGTTTCAGGGTTGAGGGTTTAGGTTTTAGGGTTTAGGGTTTAGGGTAGTCCTAGGAAAAGGGTTGAGAGCTTAAGGTTGGGGGCTTTGGGTATTTTGGGGAGCTTTGGGATTTTTTGGGTGGGGGTTTGGAGTTTAGGGCTTCGTAGTGAGGATGTGGGGTTTGGGGTTGAGGGTTTAGGGGTTAAGGGTTTGGGGTTAGGGTTTGAGGGTTTGGGGTTTAGGGCTTGAGGGCTTAGGGTTAAGGGTTTCGGCTTAAGGGTTTGAGGGTTTGAGAGTTTAGGTCATCTTTCTCCTCATGAGGAGCCAGCCAAGCTGCCTGCCGATGTCTAAGTTAGGTGGAACCCCCCACCCAGCAATAGTGACTGTTGGGAATAATTGCTAATCATATAATAGTGATGATTGGGAAAATATGAAATATATTAGGGTCTTCCTACACTCACATTATACTACCATTACAGGGTGGCGGGTTCCTCCTAACCTGAGAGACCACCCCTACACCCTAAACCCTATTATTCTGTAGTAGTTTCCATTTTCTTTTTCCATTATCCCTGTTACAGGGTGGAGGGGTCCTCTGAATCAATCTTTCTGCTGTGTTTCCGGCAAGGCGTAGGGACGGATGGGAGCGAGTTTCTCATGCGGAAGACCCCTACGCGCCATATCGCCTTGTGACTCTAAAGGGACATATATACATACTCTGTATAGAGAACTATATATCAATGTATATAGAAGTATAGTAAAGCATGTGACTGCGCAGGTATACATACATATATATATATATGTATATATATATACACATATAATTCTGTGTGTGCCGGGTTCAGGCGTAGCGGATATGATGCCGAAAGTGGAGAACCAAGTGGAAAAGATAATGAAGAATTGCATGCAGACTAGGTGTACATAGGGGAGGGTTAGGGAGTTGAGGAGTTCTATGAGGTAGGCTTTTTGTCCCTAAGCCCTAAATCCTAGACCTTTGGTGTATGTGTGTGTGTCTATATTTATGCGGTTACCTTTGAACCCTGGTGTTTTGTCACATCTATACGTCTACAGTCCCTCTTAAGTAGATAGAATATGGGTTATATTGTATTTGCTTAAGGGGGACTATACATGTAGAGATGACATGTGGTGTCCAAGTCTCGGGACCATAGATCTTGCTGCATATACCCCTAAAATGCACCCTTTACCGGGCCATAGAATTCCTCCTGAACCCTAAGCCCTAAACCCTATGCAAACCCTAAACCCCAAAGCCCAACCCCTAGACCCACCACCGACCCGCAGATTCGACCTTGGGACCGGTGGAGACCGTAGGTTCCCCGAATCTTTAGCCGTAAATGTAATATTTGGGTTGTATAGGGTGTATTGGGGTTAGATCGGGGTTATATAAGGCCTATATAGGGGTTATATGCAGTTTAGTTTAGACCTTGCGGCAAAAGTAGTTTGAGGTCTCAAGTACCTACAGTTTGTCAGGAATCGTCTTTCCTTTCTTGGGCTTTACCCATAAAACTTTAGGTAATGGGGGATTGCAGGTACACCCTGGACCCTAGAACACCTTTAAACAACCCCAGTTTCCCTTGCATTTTCCTGGCTCTTTTCCATGTGATTCTCCACTATATAGCCCACAAAACTGTAGGCATTTGGTGATTACTCGGAAGCCCTAAACCCAATGTCCTGGAGGCGATGTGCAGGCAAGCGACGTTGCATGCTCCTGGTCCCTCGGCCTGCTTTGGGGTTTTAGGGGTTTGGGTTTTGGGGGTGTAGGATATTGGGTTATATAGGGGGTATATAGAGATAATGGAAAAGAACATGGAAGCTACCATTTTGGTTTTAGGGTTTTAGGGGTTTAGATCGGGTACTGCCGCCACTCTGCAACAGTTGGATCATATTGAATGCAGTTGTATATAGCCCTCCCCAAAAATGGACTGTTACAGGGTGGGGGCAGTAAACCCTAAACCCTTTTCAGGGTTAGGCGTTTAGGGCCAAGTTGGGGGTTCCACGTTAATTACTTTTAGGCCGGTGACCAGGCTAAGGACCTTAGAATTAGAATGCGACTGCACTGACCGGAGAGGGTTTGGGGTTTAGAGTTTAGGCCTGCATTGCCGCGGAAAATCAGAAAACCAGCACGCAGGACAACTCAATCGTTTCTGCAGTTTGGCAGCTCATCAAAAACTACCCGCACCTGCGGCACACATGGAGAAGGCCTTGATATTCCAGAGTAACATGCATCCGGAGATCTTCTTTCCCATGGAGCGCGGCGCAGTTTTTGGCCAAACAAAAGAGGGCCTTGTAGCCTACACTGCTCTGCCGGCGCCACCTCATGCGTCTCTGCCGGAAGGTGCCACCAGGACATGACAAGTGGGCATGGGCAGAAATGGACGCGGAGCTGGCGCACATGTGTGGACTCGCCGTGGTCATTGGGGATCCAGAAGCAGCGAAGAGGCTGGCAGCAGACCCAGAACTCCGATGCAACCGGCGCAATCTCACCTAATCTTATACGCTCCTATGTCACCGTATGGGACATATATGTAAGTATAATCACCTACATCGCTCCCTAACCTTCACAAAGACCTAAGCCCAGGACCCACAACCCCAAACCCCAAACCGCAAAGCCTTCCACACCAAACCCAAGACCCGTATCGTTAACCCCCAAGCCTAATCCCTGAACGCAACTCCTCAAAAAACAGCATCAAGTCCCACAACCTTCAGCAACATCCTCAAACCCAGCTCATGCCAAATCCTAAGGGTTTGGGGTTTAGGGTTTAGGGCTTCTACACCCCAAGTTCATCCATGTATCCGTAAACGCTAACCCCTACAGGCTAAACCCTAAAAAGCTAGACACCAGAACCCGACACCTCATCTGTAAGATCCATTTACGGCTATAAACAGTCGCATAACCCCTACTTGATCCGCGTAAATCCGTGCATAATTCCCTCATGCCCCTTCATGTGTAACCTTATAGTCCCTATACATCCCGTGTATATCCCTTACATTTTTCATACGCCCTTTGTACCCCCAACCCCTGTCCTACAAGCCCTCTGTATTTGCCCAGATACAATCGCTATCGCCCCTAAACCCTTAACCCTTTACCCTTTAAACCCACATCCCCAAACGGGTTTTGCAACTATTGTATGGTATCCCTGAAACCTAGACCCTCTGTCCCGAAATCCTAAACCCTAGACCTTAACCTTGATTACCGTGTCTTAAGCCTGGAGTATGTCCCAGAGCTTCTGGGTAGAAGAAGGAGCATTAAAAAATACATTGAGTGCTAAACCCTAAAATGAAAAGCCAAAGCCCCCATATACCCGAAAGAACCTAAGTCCCAAATCCCCATAAAGGTACCCCAAATTCCACCCCGCCCACCCCCATTATACAACCCCATTATAGTAGTTTCCAATTTCTTTTCCATTATCCTAACCCCTATGATGCTGTAGCAGTTTCCATTTTCTTTTCCATTGTCCTCATATTCTAAATTCCTAGTATCCCCCTTAATGACCCCTATAGTAGTCCCCTATATAATCCCCTATACACACCCCTCTTCAGGGAGTTTAGACCCTAAACTCTGAACCTTAAGCCCTAAACACTAAACCCTAGATAGTAGTTTCCATCTATTTTAGTTTAGAATCCCCTTTAAGGAGTTTAGACTATAGCTCATATGCCCCCACCTAAGAAGCCGCCCAGGCGCTGCTGAGCAGCCCAGGCGGACAGATTGGTTTAGGGTTTAGGGGGTTTCGGGTTTAGGGGGGTGATTTAGGGAGTAGGGTTTGAGGGACAGGGGGATTAGGGTCATACAAGGGTTTGTACTGGTCATGTAGGGGTTCATGGAGGTTGTACAGGGTTTAGGGTCTAGAGGGTTCGGGAAGACAGGGAGTAGTCTCGTGGTCAAAATTACCGTTTACTTCGTTTAGTCTGGGCGGTAGTTGTTACGCAAAAATCCCCAAGATCGATAGGGGACGTCCTACAACTATGGACTTAATTCATTTAAAGCATGGTGAAGAGAAGATCCGCAAAACGTGGAAATCGATAGGGGACGCTTTTCCATTTGATTCTCAATATTGGTGTGGGGGAGCATATCCCTGGGCGCTAAACCCTGAATCCTATCTAACCCCTTGGATACCTAAACAGACCGGATAAGCCCTTGAGGTGGCGTAAAAAAATACTTGTTTGTTCTCTCTTGGTTTTTGAGTTAGGGGGTTAGGCTCCATTGGTTTTGGGATGTGTGAGTTGGGGGATAGTGGGTTGGAGGAATAGGGTCCCCCTGCGGGTTACATAAGTGCACGTAGAGTTGGTATATAGATAGATAAGTTTATGTAGGGATGTTTAGGTTTTGGGGACAGTAGGTTGAGGGTTTTGGAGGAATGAAATGGACAAGGACATGGAAACTACTATCTAGGTTAGAGGGTTTAGGGCCAGAATGGAACTGGAAACAAAAACTGCAATAGGGTGGGGTGATCCCTTTGACCACTCCCTGACAACTAGCAAGGCTTTTGGTGATAGGAATATACATACAGTATGTATGGGCATGGGCCCTAGGAATTCGGACGACTGTTCAGGACCCTCAGGGCTCGCGAACCGAGCCGAATCTCAGATCGACAGCGTGACACCGGGGCGCGTACTAGCCATAGTACGCCACGGATGCACTCACCTAGCAGAACGCGAACCGCGTTTGCTCAACGACCTGATAGCGGGTCTGACTTCAGGCACCGTCCGCGAGGTTGATGCCAAGAAGATCGCCTAAGGCATCCTCGAAATCGTCTGAGTCGCAAGAACCAGACGACGTCAGCGACACCGCCGACGATGCCTTCATCTTAGAGCATACATATTATATTGAGGGAATATAGGGGTAGATAGGCCTCAGGGTGTGGGGCGTGGGGTTCGGGCACATAGGGATTACATGGGAACATTACATGTCCCAACTGTAGAGAATCAAACGGAAGATGTCAAGAACAAATTGGGACTATGCTAGTCTGTCATATGGTCCAGGGAATGAGCTTAGCTAGGGAGGCAGTTGAGGTGGAGTTAGGCCCCCTTTAAATCCACTAGTAATGCATTAGAGGTGTGGTGTCCGGGTTACCAAACTTGACTATGAACTTGTGTTTCTGAGCTGCCCCTTGTCCGCAACCCTTAAACCTCCTGGGAGGATTTCTCTTCATGTGTATGGTTTCTGACGGAGCCTTCGATCTTTAGGAGCAAGGATGCGATTGCAATCCTTATATATCCGCTTTTGAGAATTTAGGGTTGTCCTTCTCGCTAAGACGTGTTATCAATAATTATCACTCTAATTCTCTTTGCTATGGCTGATATTATAATTATGACCTACCCTGGACCCTAAACCCTAAGATCTTTCTGCCTACTCCCCAAGGGCAGCCTGGGCGAAAGCGGTGGCGGGTTCCCCAAGGTTTGAGTATCCTTAACGACCCGAGGGATATGTGGCGACCACAGAAGGGGCTTAGGGGTTCAAAGATAGGGCTGCTTCTTCGGCATCTGGCTAGGATTTAGGGTTTAGGGTTTAGGACTTCACCCGAACACCTATATACGTGATTGTGACAGGAGGCCTTGTTTCAGGATTTGAGATCTTTGTAACTTTTGCCATGCCAGAGGAGTCTATGCGATTTTTTGGGGGGAAATGTACCCACGGCCGCGCACGCGATGAGCAAGTCTGGATGCTTCTTGAGAGATTCTGTCTGTCTGGTGGACGTACTAGGCTTAGAGGAGTTCAGGATGGAGCCCGCAACCTAAAGACCCTAAACCCCAAACCCTGTAAAAGCTTTGAGCCCTGAACCACAAACTAGAATCTACTCATTTTGGCCCCTGCATGGGGGGTGTCCAGAACCCCCTTGTGGAAGTTTTGTGTAAAAAAACGACCAAGTGCTGGCTAATAAAACGGCTTCCGCAAAAGTGCACAACAGTATTAGCAAAACACATTCTTGGATTTTACGAAAGACACATCGTAAGCTATAGTCCCTTACATGCGGTGAGTGAATGGTCATGTTATAGTTCAAGCCTTGGTTTCTGTTTCGAACATGCTTCCGCGAAAGTTCGCAATGGTGTACGAGAAAGGAGCTATGGATTTCCGTGAACATGTCATTTTGACATGACAGAATTTTGGATAACCTTAAACCCTAAACCATAATTAACATGAAGCCCTCAACGCTGACTTGAAAGCCCTGAACCCTATACATCCCTACCTTACATCCCGTTCAAAGGGAATAATGCTTAAGGCCTCCACATTAAACCCCACGCAACCACCAAGCCCTGAAACTCAAACGCTAAAGCCCGCTAAAGCCTAAACCTTAGGACCAATCACCGTAATTTAGCCCGTATGTAGCCCGTGTAGAGCTCCTCTATTAAACCCTGAACGCTAAACCCTAAGCGCTTTTAATCCACAACTCTCGAGCCCTAAACCCTAACCCTTAAATCCTAAGGTTTAAACCCTAAACTCCAAACCAGAGAACCTCTTTCCCTGAAGTTGGCTGCTGCAATTCTAGGGGCTTCGGGGGGGTCTTTATTTTACGATACTTGGGTTGTTGTTCTTATCGTTGAGGGTTTGTTGGGACCATGTCAAGGGATATGTGGGTGTTTCCCAAAATCAGGGGTTCCTTATTGGGGTTCCCGATATTAAGGAAAAATATTTCAGGGTCCATATTGGGATCCCCTTATTTTGGGAAGCTACCATGTATGGGTATATGAAGGGTACATGTAGCAAGGTATAGAGCTTTGGGGTTTGTAAGGTTTAGAGTTCTGGCTCGCAGGGTTTGCTGCTCGAGGGTGTAGGGTTAACACGGACGGCTTGATTTTGTGAGGTTGAACCATAGCCTATAATAAGTTATCAAGCCTTCGAAAGGACTAGAGTACTGCCAGGTGTTTGCATTTTGAAGTGTTTGGCGGATTTTTTCTCAAAGCTCACCTCATCTTGCTGTACACCCCATGCTTCCCTCAGTACAAACAACATTTCCAGAAGAAAAACATGTATTTCCATGTATGTCAACATCTACTGGGCTTTTTAACAAAGTCTATTCAGGATGCGTTTTCAACCCGAGGAACCTTCGCAACGAGGAAATGAGGTGCTATATAACATCCAACACTGGCACATGGTGATTGTAAACGCCACCTCGGTCTTTTGAGTGCAGACTACAGACAAGCGAACGTGTTCGCGGAATTGATACAAGGCTCATTTGACCAGCACTCCTGTAAGTTTCACCGACGCCTCCCGCCAAATACGTGTGTTGTTGCTGCAAGCCTGAGTCCACACAAGCGCATCAAGTGAAGAGCAGCTTGGGAAGTTTGTAGACACTTGGATGTCATCTCCGGGAACAACAGGTTCTCATTGCATTCACTCGGTTCAGGGTTTTGGGTTGAGGCATCTTTGGCCCAAGCCGATGGAAGCTGGATACAGCCCTTGGCTTCGCTGCATCTTCTTCCGAGGGTTTCTCACTTGGCCTGGTAAGTTTCCCAGAGTTGAGATATGCTCGTGCCTGGTATGAAGGTTCAACGAGTTACCACTTATAGCAGTGAATGGTATATAGAGATTAACCGTTTGTCTTGCACGTGCCGTCATAAATTAGTAACACCCATGGTTGCGGCCGTGCTTCGGACAGCCCGCGTCACGCAGTATGATTCTGATTTTGGCGGTTTTGACACGCATTCGAGTACATTTCACGTGGGTGGAACCCAGGGTGCGCGACGCTAGCGATTTTAATGTTCTTGGTTTTGACGAGCTGGGTGCATGTATTTAATCAGTGAATCTTTGTTGGTTGCGTGTAGCGGCATCATCCCGCGCAGCAGCCCCACGTCAAGGCAGAGTTTACGAATGAAGCCGACACATCTTGCAACCATTCTCAGTGGGATTACTTGCGGGGAATGGGAGCCTGCAAGCTGCATGTGGAGCCACGTGCCGCGCCGATTTGGGTATTTGTTCATAGGTTTTCACACTACATGTCCAGTTGCGTTTCCTGATAGGGTTCATCACAATCATGCTGTTGTTGCACATTTTACACAAGGGAAAGGTCGTATTATTTGTTCAGTGCAACTAGTGGGTTTGCAAACATCATTTCCAGCCAGGTGTTTTTGGTTCATTCTCCACTGATGGCAAGGCAGGCTGCATGGCCTCTTGTTCGTTACAATGAGGGAGATGGAATGTCAAAACGAAAATGATTGGGATGGGCGTTTCTGTGGATATGAACTAATTTAAGGTTGTTGGCATCAAGAGTTCAGCTTTCAGGCGTGAAGGGTCTGTGGTTTTAGGGTTTTGGTGTTCAATGTGTTGAGTTTGGTGATTTTAGTCCCCGGGTTGGGAGGTAGGGCGTAAGATTGTGTTTTGTTGACTTCCTTTCTCCCTATGTTCGTCCGTCTGGGGTGACGAGGCCTTGCCAAATGGCACCCGAAAAAATCTTGGTCCTCACAACATTCCTCCTGTATTGAGTCTATAGTCAAGTAACAACCGGGGTGGGAAATTACCAGGATTGCACCCCCATGTAACACCCATACAAAGCTCGTATGAGGGTAAAGGAAACTATATGCCAAGATGTTGGAACACAAGAAAAGATAGAATGTGCTGCTGTCCATCTGGACATATAGCGTTGTGATTCGTTTGTGTAACAAAAATCGGGTGCTGCAGTAACTACACTCCCTTTGCCAACACGTTCGAGCCAGGTCCAGGAAACTCTTTGTGATGGTATGCTTCAAACATGTAATTCACATACCCCCACCAAGGCCGTCACTGCTGGGAAAACAAAAAGGAGACATGACGCGCCTAAAGGGCACGCCCTTTTTGTATACGAGTGCAGGGAGCATCATTTAAGCAAGGTTTTTTTGACTCTTGGTATGAGTTTTCTGCACGAAACTAAGATACCCAAGATTCCAAAACAACGCTTGGACAACTCTCGCATGGACTTCGGATTGTGAAGATTCTTCCTTGGGGATGAGGTAAATGCTTGACTTTGAACCCCAAGCTTTAAATGGAGAATATCATGCAGGCCCAAGCAGAGCGTCAGAAATCTGGGTCCCACACGACCCTGGTACAAAACACAAAAACAATGAAGTTGTCACCAGCTTGAAGCCTGCATTTTTTTGTGACTAGTTGGCATGCAATTCCGCTAGCTGTTCGAGCAAATTTGCTTATTCGAACTAAAAGCCGACTTCGCGGACGATGGCGAAAACTGTCATTTGCAAACCCATTGTCAATCCTTTGCGCCCGACAGACGGCCTGCCAGCATGGCGCAAAGACCCAAAGCGGAATATCAGAGAGATGCATGTTGCTTCCCAAGCTTATGAACCCCAGCTTGGGCAACCCTAAACCTTAGACGCATATGTAATGGGCTCTGCTCCCTTTGCGGGTACATATATATATATATGTACATTATGCCTTTTCCCGGAAGGTTCCACCACATTTTCCAATGCGCCAGTGCGTCCAAGCTCGGGCAGTCATAGCCGAGTCCTTATCAGCCCATGATCGACAGTTAAACGCTTGGGCAGCTGTTGGTCCACAGTTGTTGTAATCCTCGGCCATAAAACCTAAGCTTTACACCTCAACCATTGGACTTGAGATGCATCCCCCAAAGCCACTTATAGATCACATGCAGGAGCCAGTAGCCGTCAAAGCGTGAAATTTTTTCATCGTCAGAAATTGAGTAGACCCCTCCTTTCATGCCAAGCATGCTCCCATTGGGGCCTACGCTTCAGGTCTTCTTAATGGGTGTCACAGTGAGATGTAGGCATAAAAGTGATACCGAAGGTATAGGGAGATTTTCATACATGAGCTGTAAGTAACGAAAACAATGGCCCGAAACTATTTTAAATAGCACAACAGGCAATGATTTTACATAGTCTTGGGGTTCAGGTACTCAATAGTTGGGCACTTGGTCTTTCGGTGAAAGGAACTGGAACATAGGTTCTTGGATTGAAAACGCTATTGGGCACTCAGACCTTGAGGGAGTATTCGGCATTACAGGATGTCTCCTATGTTCTTCAGCGCTATATAACCCCAATATACTATAGTCATTTCCATTTACTATTCCATTATCCCAATATAACCCCAATATACTACAGTAGTTTCCATTTTCTTTTGGGGATCCCTCGAATCAGGTATCCATGGTAGCTCAGTGTTTGCCAGCAGAGTTTTGCCTGCGTTGCTGAAGGCGTCAACTTTCAAGCTCAAACGACTCAAGACCATGCGGTTTAGGGTTTGGTTTAAGGTTTAGGGTTTAGGGTTCCCTGCGTACTCACATTCTTACAACGGGGGCTGTTGATTTCAAACAGGGACGGTAAGAGGGTTGGCAAGCCGCTTCGCAATTCTCAGGCCAAGTGGATGACGCAAAGAAATTTCCCTGTGGATTAATCCAAGCTCCTAGATCCTAAGCCCTAAACCCTAAACCTGTAGCGATTTTGCCAGGAACTGAGATTCTGTTCAGCCCGTACTTCATAGTGGTGGGGGCAAGGAAACCCTCAACCTCAAACATGATTTTGGCAAATACTTGTATTACTACTATTACTACTACGATTACTACTACGACTGTTATTCGTATTATTCTTGATGCTACGTTTAGTCGCAAATATTTGTAATACATAACCCTTGGACTTAACCCTACATAACTCCAGTTCCCATTTCATTCTTCATTTTCTTCTCGATTTAATTATCCAGTATCAGGGCGAGTTTACTAAGTGCCAAAACCTGAATCCTAAGCCCTCGGTGAATTCACTACACCCAAACCCTGAATCCTAAGCCCTGTTTGTCCCTATATAACGAAACCCTAAACGACTCAAGACCCATCAAGAAAGTGATGCCAGATCTTGACAGGACATCGGTGGACACGTGGAGTTTGCCTCTCGTATTGCCAGCGGCCCATCATCACTACAGGGCTACCTTGAGAACAAAAAAGATACCTTTACTATAAGCCTTTTAAGTCTGAACCCTAAACCCTAAAATCTATATCCTTACCTTCTTTAAGGGGCTGTAAATGGGACATCCTTATCTTTGTGTCTGCTGAGCCAAAAAGCCGGAACAACACCAATGTATAGCGATTATCATTCTGTTCTGCATTCTTTCGTTCTCCCTTACCAAACGGCACACATTGAATTCCTGGAGCCTAAACCTTGAAACTCTGTAAACTCTCCATCTCTTTCACCCTAAACCCTGACTCCTAAGCCATGTACTCTAAACTGAAAACTTCCACCCCGAAACTCTATAGCCCTAGACCTCAACCCTGTTAGTGTAATGGTAACCACGCACCCCCCTACTACAGATAATAACCCTAGTATATGAGCTATAGTCTCAACTCCTTAAAAGGAGGTTGTAAAGGGGGATATATAGGGGAGTATTAAAAGGGCTATGCAGTGGCTATTCAGCGGCATACCAGGAGTTGAGACCATAACTCATAAGTTGATATCATGTGGGGTGGGATGGGGCGCGGGGTTATATAGGGTATAATATTGGGGATATATTGGGATAATGGAGAATCAAATGGAAAAGAAATGGAAAATGAAATGGAAACTGGGATTATATAGGTGTTATTCCCTTAGGGTTTAGGGGAGCGGAGTAGGCCATCTCAGCTAGGAAGGGACATGCTCAAGTCATAAACATACCTACCTTGCTCGGACCCTATAGAGCCACCATACCGCTTCAGTTTAAACTTCAATTTATTTGTTCTTGTCCGTGATTCCCCGTTATTGCCATAATATTCTCGCATACCCCCATATAACCCCGTACGTCAGAGCATACCTACCTAGTTTACATCCACTCCGCCCCAGCCACCTGCTCGGGAGAAGCAGTGTGAGGCTCTTTTTGGATGTATCATTAGGGCTTGGCGTTTATGGATTAGGGTTTAGGTTATAAGGTTTAGGGTTTAAGCTTTTTGTTTTATGGACTAGCATTTGTTGTTCAGAGTTTGAGTGACTTTTAAGGTTTCGGGTTTGGAAATCAGCTTTGAGGCTTTAGGGTCTAAGTTGGGTCATTCCCCCTTGCAGTACCACGTTTTGGGCTTGGATATTTTGAGGTTGCTGGTATGCATCCCTGTATAAACCCCTGAATCTATCTGGAGACACCTGTGTAGCCCCTTGAAACCCTTTAGCAGGGGTAGGTTTGAACAAGACTTCTTTTCTGTTTACTACCCTTAATCCCTATATAACCCTTATAAACTAGCCATAACTTTGATTTTTAATAGGGCCCCCCAAACCTACACCCTAAAACGTAAACCCTAGTCAAAGGGACCCTTTCAAACGGCAAAGGTTCTGGGCCATGCTGATGGCAACTGGCTGGGGACAACACAGGCAATGCCTGGCCGCCAACTTTCTTAGGGTCCCTATATAGGGATGATAGGGGGTTATACAGGGATTCTCTAGGGGCTATATAGGGATTATAAAAGGGATAATGGAAAATACAATGGAAGCTACTATTTAGGGTTTGGGGTTTAGGGTTTCAGGAGTCTATAGGGGGCATACAGGGATACATAGCGACGGATAGGGTTTGTGGCTTAGGGTGCCAGGTTGCTCTGAGCTGGCGACTTCCCTCTTGATTTTGTGGGGGCGGGGTTGGGACCTGCCACCACCTACAGCTTTACGGGGTTTAGGTTTAAGGGTTTAAGGGTTTAGGGTTTAGGGCTAACTCTTAGTCCAGGGTTAGGTTACCTGGCAAGTACTTCTCAACATCTATTTGGTACTTGGGATTACAGGCAGGGTTCCCATGAATCCTAAGTAAGGGTTATACGGCCATATAGTGTGTAGGGTCAACAGCATATGCTCCCCCAGACCAACACGGATCATCAAACGGCGTCCTGTAAAGACTACTGTCTGTTGTTCGTGGGCCTGTCTGAGCTTTCCTGTTAGTTTGCGGGAGGGTATACACGCTTATGTTTATCTATGCACGGAAGAGCAGATGAACAATCAAGTGGCAAGTGGGGTAAATAGGGGTCTACTGTCTCTAGGAGCTTGGGGGGGTTAGGGCCTGGTGAGGGCTACGTGTGGTTCCATGACCTCACAGTCTAGAGGCTTACCAAAGAGTTACGGGTTTAAGACTTTCAGCTTTGGGGATATTTATCTTTGCAAAGGGTATCAGGCATTCTGCCAGCACCTTTCTAGGATGCTTGAGACATCTTGAGACTGGAAAGTTCATGGGCTGTAGTGTAGAATAGAAGCTCGCTGTTGCGGATCCCTAAACCTGAAACTCTAAATCCCACATTTTTCAGCCCCAAATCCCAGCCCTAATCCATAAACCTCGCAGAGTCCGTGTACACTCCCGGAAACTAACATGGAAACCCAAAAAGGGCCCTATAAAGACTACAGTCCTTCTACAAGGGGACTATATGGGTTTCCATGTTAGTTTGGGGGAGTGTATAGACCTTGAGGTTCTCTGGAGATGTTTTTAGGGTAGGGTCTAGGGTTTGGCTGGGGTTTAGGGGGTAGTGTTTAAGGTTTAGGGTTTAGGGTGTAGTGTTTTGGGTTTAGGGTTTAGGGTGTAGTGTTTAGGGTTTAGGGTTTCGAGTTTCGAGTTTTGGGTTTGGGGTTTTGGGTTTTGGGTCGGGTTAAGGTTTTGGCTGGTACGGGTTCTCAAATCGCATACATACTTGACAAGCCTAGAATTCCAACAGTCCGAATCGACAAACTTCCTCCCTAAGCCCCAGCCGCAATACCTGACTGGTTTGTGGTAGCGAATGGGGAATACAACCTCTATATCATATGTTCCCATATTCCCTACTTATCCCTTCAGATACTCATCTATCCGAAACTTGAAAACCCTGAGCACCCAAGCGCATGTATCCATAAATGCACGTAGCTTCTTGCGCTGAGTAGAAAGACGGGGCAGAACCCTGAACAACTAAACCCAGCAGCCCCTATGGATTTAGGGTTTAGGGTAGCCCTTAAAAGTTGACTTCCCGGGAACCCCTTCGCCTTAACAGACTCATAGGAACATGCAGGATTTGGGATATTGGGGTTTAGGGACCCTACACCCTGAAACTCTGAAACCCCTAGAAAACTTCAGCTCAACAAGTCAACCTCCGCAGCTTTTGTTTTCCTCTTTGTTTTCCCTTCCTCTCGCCGGACTCCTTAGCCGAAGACGCTTTGAGGAGCCTTTGTTTGGGGGGGATTTTGGGGTGCAAGGCCGAGTTCCTTATAGAAGGGTTATATAAGGTTCATATAGGGGCTATTATATAGGGGTTATATACGGATAATGGAAAAGAAAATGGAAACTACTATTTAGGGTTTAGGGTTTAGGGTTAAGGGTCTGGGGATTAGGTTCGGGGTTTAAGGTTTTAGTGTAGGGTTTAAGTTTTTTTGGATCAGGGTTTAGGACGCAAATAATGGGGTTTTAAGTCCCAAATACCATTCAGATCATATCATTTGGGCCCTAAAGCCCCATTATTTGAGTCCTTGGACCCTTAGGGTAAAGAGGTCCTCTGTAGTCCTCTCTACGTGGTTCCTGTTACTGTAAGTTCGGTGGAGACAAAGCGTTGAACTCTAAACACTGAAGCCCTACATCACCCTAGATGCCCCCTACGTAAAACCCTCGCGCAGTCCATGGTTAATGGGTTCGTTGTTGCATAATGCTTCTTGGTGATGACTATACTAAGATCCGTCCGATAAGTCGTATTTGCAATGAGGAACAGGTTTGGAGTTTTAAGGGCCAGTCATGTGGGTGGTAGGGACCAGGGTTGAGGGGTTTCGGAGCTTCAGGACTTTTAGGGAGAGGTCTGCCGTAAAACTTACCTAAATAGTATGTATTTTGGGCCCACCGTACCCTAGACCCTATTCAAGTCCTAAACAGCATTTAACTTGGGCCCGCCAAGAGGGGAATCACAAATGGCTCGTAGCGGTCCCCCCCGCTAAGGATTCTAGGAGGCAAATGCTCGACAAGTTCTGGAATCTGTACAGTTTCAGGGATTGATTGTTTGGAGTTTTAGGGTTTTTAGGTTTTCTGAGAGGCTCCAAGTAGCCCCAAAGTAGGTGGTTTTTCCTAAATGTCAGGACTTCAGATGGCTCAAAGCAGGTATGACTTACGGACTTCAGGGCTCAGAGTGCGCGTTGTTTGCAACTTGAAGCCCAAAAGCTTTCATCCCTGAACATCTTTATTTGAGCTATAGTCTAGACTCCTTAAAGGGGGTTATATAGGGGATTATATAGGGGACCATTATAGGTTTGATTGAGGTGGATACTAGGAGTTTAGATTATGGCTCATATAACCCCAATATGCTATAGTAGTTTCCATTTTCTTTTCCATTATCCCTATATAACCCCAATATGTTATAGTAGTCTCCATTTGATTTTCCATTATCCCTATATGAGCTATAAATCCTTCAGTTTCCCTTGACCGGGAGGAGCCAGCGATGCCGTCGTTGAATGGCAACAAGGCCTGCCAGTAAGCCCTAGCCTGAACCCCAAAAGTATGTAGAAGAATGGCCTTTTGGGCTATATTTAGGAGTTTTGGGCTATTATTTTACCTATTTGTTGGGGTTTAGGTAGCCTACACCCTAAAGCCCCATCCCGAAACCCGATCCATAAACCCAGATCCTACATCTTGAGCCCTGCCCAACCCCAAATCTTTAACCTTGAACCTCAAAATCAGAAACCCTAAATCCTCAAACAGGGTTGGTGTTAAGAAACTTAAACTAAGGTCAGTTTAGGGTTCAGGGCTCAAAAAGTTACCATAATGTGGGTATATAGTGGTAGCTGGTAAGGCTTCCTTATCATGATGATTTAGGTACAGTTTTTATAGGCAACCAGGAACATGAGTCCTAAAGACGTAATGTTCTTTCGCCTTAGGGTTGGTGGTTAACTTCTGACCGAGTCCCAAGATATATGCCGCTGACCCTGCAGTTTAGGGTTTTGTGTTTTAGGGTTTAGGGGATACAGCAAATATGTTAAAATGACCTCAGAAGGATGTGGGTAGCTGTTCAAAGCCCCATAGTACATAATCTTACAAAAAGATATTCTCCCAGCTTTCATTGTACCATTTGTCTCTCCACCATCGGCCTGGGGTCCTAAAAGCTTTAGTCCCAAAACCCTAAACCTTAAACGTTAACCCCCAAACCCTAAACCTTAAAGTCAAGCCCGAAGCCGGAAGCTCAACGCCCCCCCCCGCCCGAAGCCCAACATTGAAGGGGTCCTTTTTAAAACATAAAAAAGTGCCCTTATACAGGGTTTGGGGTTACTCAACAATATTATGGCCCCCTTTGGGGTACTCTACACCCTGCGAGCCGCGTTCTGCGGAGCATCCCAAACGGGATCAAAATTTTGACAAGCTTGCCCTATACGTCGTCTTGGCTAGGATTTATTGTTTTAGGGTTTAAGGTTTATGGTTTTGGGTGCAAGGTTTGAGATTCAAAGCGTAGGCTTAATAGCTTCGCAGTACAATGTTTTTCTTGCAGCCTTCCAATAACATGAGAGGTTCCCAAAATCAGGTGTACCATCTTGGGTGTCCCTCTAATAAGCATTGCAGTCTTTGTGGGATTTGATTGGAGCCCCGCATGTATGGAACCGTCCATATCAGTTTGCATTTGATTCTGCATTATTATTGGCGTAGCATACCCCCTTACACCCTCAATCGTAATCCCTTTACTCGTTGAGTTCGGACACTACCATACCTGCTTGCGTATTGAGTTTTGAAATGACCCGAGGGGAACTGAAACAAGGCGGTAACTTCATGCCCCTAGAAGAGTCAAAGGAACCAATCCCCCTCTTATTCTCATCCTGCCCGAAACCATAAACCCTATACCTTAAACCCTATGCCTTGAACCCTATCCCTTAAGCCCTACATAAATCCTGTTGTCCAGGCCGCCAACGGCGCGCTGAATACTTTGGTCCCGGCTGGGGCAACTTTGGTGGTTTCAGCGCTGCTGCTACGCGGTTGCAAGAGTCTATAGGGTTATGTAGAGGGTTCAGGATTTAGTTGTTTTGTTTAGGTTCAGGTTTTTAGGATTTAGGGTATAGGCTCATTTGCTTAAGGTTCCTTCACGGGGTTGTATAGGGGTATGTAGAGTTCTAGAGGTTACACAGCGTCATCCCGGCTTATATGGGATTCTCTTGGGCTTTATAGTGGTATAGGGTTCCAGGGGGTGATATCAAATCCAAAACCCTCAACCCATGTGTATATATATGGCAGTTTCCCAAAATTAGGATACCTGAATATAGACCCCTATGTACTATAGTCCTTATTATAGGGATCCCCAAAAAGGTACCCCTAATTTTGGGAAACCTCCATATATGACGTGCTGGGCCGACGCTCCCGGCTGCATGCTGCCTGGTGGTGCTTGAAAACCCTTGGCCATAAGGGTCCGCAGGACGATATCGGCAATGCGGCGACACAAGATCCAGGGATAGATCTTTTCCTCAGAGGTTGCAAAAGTCTTGCCGCTTGCAGCACGATTTTTGGCTGCAAGCCAGAATTTCCAGTTGTCCAAAGATGCACCGACCATGGCCATCCTGATAGATGATACTGCATTTACCGAATATGGTGGCCAGGTTTGGTTCGCCATTGATTTTTCCCATGGGTGGAAGCAATGCGCTACTCACCTCTGGTTGGCAGGGTATGAAGGAATGAAATACTCATGCATGCTAGGGTCCTAAGCACTAGCCCAAGGGCCCAAAGGGTACTTTATATGAAGAGTATAATCTTAAGGGGTGCAACCACCAGAAACCGCTATTAGCCCTTTTTTTCCGACTGTAGGCCGCAAGGTGGGCACTATTGACCCTCAACTTTGAAGCCTTATAGCCGTGGATCCCCAGGGTTACAAGGACATCAGCTGATTTTAAGGTTAAAACGGCGGGGTAGAATCAGAATTAGCTCCTGCCAGGTTTGTGGAAATTACACTCTAAACCCTGAACCCTAAAGCCGTCGGGTTTAGGCTTTAGGGTTTAGGGTTTAGGGGAGAAAGAGCCTTCGGGCTCAGCGTTTTGGGTTACCTGAGTTGAAGCCCCTATCAGAATAAAACCAAGGTGGTGCCCCCCCCCGCACAGCATCTGTGGTTAAGTTCAGACGACATTTAGGACCCTGCTGACACCTTCAGTGGGGTTACCGGTTCCCTAACAGTGGATTATGGTTTTCATTTTCTTGTCCAGCACACTTATCTTACCCTCATATACCAAGAACCCTAAACCCTGAACCCTCAAAGTACCTATGTATCGGTCGGGTGTCGGTGTCGGGATGCAACAGGGTTTCAGAGTGTAAGCGCTGCAGGGAACTGTTTCTGCGTGGCTGTTTACGAGCAAAACCTACAATGGAGTGAGAGGTTGAGGGTTTAAGGTCTCGGGTTCATGGTTTAGGGTTGGGAGTGTCCAGTAGCTATATAGAGACGTAGAGGGTTTGGCGCCCAAAGAAACATACACCCCTCTGTAGCCTTCAAGAGGACAGTAGTCCTTCCGAGGCTCGTTTGGGGGCTGCATGTTAATCACCCCCCCCCCCCATAACACTAAAATCCACACCCACTAATCATGAATACACCGCCTATTTTCAGTGATATGAAATCCGAAACCGTATAGACCCCAAACCTACACGAAACTCCACCGTTACCTTGTTTTGGAGGCTCTCTACACGCGTCTGTTGGGTTATATAAGGTATGCTGTAATTTGGACACTGTGGATTCGTTTTAGGGTTTAGGGCTACTGGAAGCTGTGGATGTACAAAGTCCTATCTGCACAGTCGCCACAGATTCTGGATCTCCTGTCTTGAATAAGTCAGCCGCACCCTGAAATATCTTTTCCCATTAAAAACTATCATCATGTGTTTCTTGACAAGTTTGGGGAAGTTTGCTATCAGGAGGTACGGAGGTTAATTATGAACAGGTGGGCGCTACGAAGCTTCGAGTCCTGAACCGGGACGCTGGCCTCAAGCCCTATTCCTTGAAACCCCAAAGCTTAAACCCAGAACCCCAAACCTAAACGCTTACAGCAAAACACAAAACCAAAAACCCTAAACCCAGGACCCTAAATTGTTGGACTTTTTAGGCTACGCCGCTGGTGGCGCTCGAGGCAGGTAGTGTGTGGGGAGCAGAGGGAGATGAAAGGTTTAGGATTTACGGTTGTGGGTTTAGCGCTTGGGATGTAGAACTGCAAGGTTCAGGATATTGGGTTCAGGGTTTGGGATTTAGTGCTTCGAGTTTAGGATCTAGGGCTTTCTGTAGAAGGCTTCAGGTTTTAGGATTTAGGGCTCAGGGCTTAACGTAGGTGCTTGAAGAATTCTAATTCTACATTGAATCCTAACACCATGACTAATGCCCTAAACCCTAAACCCTAAAACCCCTCTATTTGCAGTGCCCCACTTGCGCTTTTGGGAAGCCCAGGGCTAGAAGCAGGGGTTGAAAGGTCAGAGGCCGCAGGTTTGAAGTTGAGGGCTTAGAACCCTATAGTCCCCCTTAAATAGATAGATTATGGGGTATATAGGGATCTGCTCATAATATACCCAAAGCCATATTCTATCTACTTAAGGGGCACTATACACCCTGGGGTTGAAGGAGTACGGACTAGGGACTTTGGTTCAAGGTTTAGGGTGTAGGGTCTGTGTCTGGAATGTTGAAGGCTTAATAGGCTCACGACTCTGTTTTCACCTTGCGTAGCTTCAAAGTCTCAGCCTAGGGTCGCTTAGGGGTAACCGGGCGAATCAAAACTACTGAGAAGGGAATACTGAACCCCAAGCCCTAAACCACACATCCGAAAACGTAAAATCCAAACACCCTAACCCCAAATGCGGGTGCGGTCAGTGGGGCTGTAGCGACTTGATAGGGATATACAGGCATATGTAGGGTTTGGGGTTGTTCTAAAGGTTAACTTTATGGCCATTTTGGGAAGAAATATTTCTCAAAAACCACGATTTCTTCCTAACCCTACACACTAGACCCCATAATTCTTCTACCCTAAGCCCTATCCAAACAATAAACGTCAAATCCCAAGCCCTAAACCCTACAGACCCCAGAGCATGGTGCGACAGTAGGAAAGAGCCTCCTACCTTTACCATGGGCCTGCCTCTGGTGGGTACTTGCCTCAGAGCTGGTATATAGTCGCCCTTAAGCAGATAGAATATCGGGTATACGGGGATCTTATGATAATATACCCAAAGCCATATTCTATCTACTTAAGGGGGACTATAGGGTGTAAGATTTGGAGCTTCGGATTGCCTATACGTCGGGTCCGAAGTCGGGTCATTATCAGTGGGTTATAACAGGGATACGTAGGCTGTATTCTGCATAAGTTGTAGTTGTGGAGCTTTTGATTCTGGTTATGTGAATTTTGGGCACCGCCCTCTAAGGCAACAACACTTTTTAGGGTTTAGGGCCAAGGGTTTAGAGTTTAGGGCTTTGGGCTTCGGGTTCATAGCTCATGGCTTCGAGTCTTGGACTTGTTGTTTAGGATTTAGGTTAGGGTTCATTGTACGGTTCATGTTTACTGTTGAGGGGTTTGGTTCAAATTGTGTAGTATGCAGGGATTCTTGTCTAGGGTGTAAGGTGAATTGTTTAAGGTTTGAGATTTAAGGGTTTAAGGTGTCCAGCTCGATTCCGTCGTGACACCTCTCCTGCCAATGCCAGCACCATAAGCCCTAAATCGTAATTTTAACTGGAATCTAAGGAAGCTGAAGTCGCTGGGGCCTTGAGCTGTATGCAACCCTAAACCTCAAACCCATTCAAGGAGATACTGAAAGATCCGGGGCGATGGGTGGGGTCCGCTACGAGGGTTGGGGGGGCGGTCTTGTACAGAGGTCTTGGGTTTGTTGGAGTTTAGGGTGTAGGGTCCCTTCAAATTGGTTATAGGGTATGTATGAATAGACGTTCATTATAGGGGAAGAGTAACTTAGTTACCCCCCAATCATAGAGAATCAGCAGAAAGAACAACAATGCAGAATGACATGGACACATGGATGGTAGATATCCTGCCTCCTGCCGTAAGAACCGGATGGGGTTTCTGTGTTGGGTTGGGCGAGGGCAGGGGTTTAGGGATGTATATACACGTGTACAACTATACATCTATACCTACATATACATCGAGATGCACATCTCGTATAAGGAGTTCATGGATTTGAGAACTAGGGGTACCCAAGTATACTTATACCCTAAACGCTAAACCCTAAACAAGGAGCATGCGTGCTGGGCATAAAAGAGCCGACGAGATTAAAACAAGAAAACAAGAATTTCACGGGGCTTAAGGTCGAGGGACTTTAGGCTCAAAGGTTTTAACTCTCAGGGCATTTCCCTGCCAGGACTTCTCAGTCAGGACAACAGGAAATAGCTTCCGAGCTTGCTTGGCGGAGGATTTCCTTACCCTGTGCAATTACATCACTCCCTTGTCATAAACCCCCCCCCCTCCATGTAATTAAGCATTAGATAAAAACATTACGGGGCCCTAAACCCTAAACCGGTACCCCCTCCACTTCCCTGGGACCATCAGCCCAAAAAGCCGCGAACCATACCTGGACCTCCATCTTAAGGCTTCGAGGCTTAAGGTTTCAGTGTGCTAGAGGTGAACTGCTTTTGGTTGACCTGGACCCCCCAAAGTCTGTAGAATCAAGGAATTTCTGACGACATGTCTGTGTTTTGGGCCATGACATGATTCCACCTGCCTCTGAAAGTTCACATACATTCATCATAGGCCACCAAAACCCTCCTGTTTTCAACTCCCCGAACACCCTAGAACCCAGCCCCAAAACCGGCAACCCATGGATCCTATCTGTCCGTATACATTCCCCGAACCCAAAAACTCTAAACCCTAAATCCCTAGTGCAAC
The DNA here is from genome assembly GCA_905231905.1 of Symbiodinium pilosum. NCBI lineage: Eukaryota > Dinophyceae > Suessiales > Symbiodiniaceae > Symbiodinium > Symbiodinium pilosum. The sequence continues at coordinate 86,478 of CAJNIZ010009957.1, forward strand.
CCAAGGTCCCATCATCCAGTTCCTGAAAGACCCAATGGAGTTGATGAGGCAGAGCATTCGGTGGTGGGATTTCTACCCTACACCCTAAACCCAAAACCCAAAACCCTAAAACCCTACAACCCTAAAACCCTAAACCTTAAACCCTAAACCCTAAAACCCTAAAACCGGGCATTCAGGGTTGCCTCGACTCGCGAAGTGTAGAGACGGATGGCCTCCCTGACCATCTTAGGGTAAGCGGTTGACGATGGTGATTCTGGGAGAAACTAGGATTATGAGAGCTATAGTCTAAACTCCTTAAAGGGGGTTATAGGGGATTATATAGGGGACTCCTATAGGGGTTATTAAGGGGGATACTAGGAGTTTAGACAATGGCTCATATTGTGTTATATATATATATAGGGTTTATACTGGGGTTATATAGGTTATTATCCCCCTATAATGGAGAATCAAATGGAAAAGAACATGGAAAATGAAATGGAAACTGCATCTTTATGGGTTCTCTGCCATCATTTCACCTACTTGTCGAGGTCTATGTAGAGCTTACCTGAAACCCCAGTTACTTTAAGAGCCTCCGGCTCAGTCTGCCGACCAAGAGGCAGAGAAGTCGCGATCGCAACGACGGCGTCAACCAAAACCCGACACCCTACATGAACCCTCCCTAGACGTTGATGTTTTCAGTGGCCGGGCACGAGACGAATCTGCGCAACGAGAGTAGTTCAAGCCAGGCTGCGCACGAAACCGATCGGCGCAACAAGCCAGGCGCTGCCAAGACTCCGCAGGACCTTGGGCGCTTTCTGTTGGGCGTGTAGGATGTTGGTGCGAAGGTGCAGCAGCACTGCAAGCCTGGCTTGGGGTGGGGCCCAGGCCAATGTTGCTCCTGTGCTTCGGGAGGCGCCAATGGGCCCTAGGTTGGGCCTTGGCCGTGAAAAACACGTTTCTCCGCGTTTGAAAAATTTCCTGGGAAAGACCCTGGCGAATGGCGTGGAAGTCGGCTCAGACGGCTGCCTCGGATGTGGGGACCCCCACCGGAATGCAGCCGGGGCAACTCAGGGTTACAGCTTAATAGTCCCTACGCCCTGTAGGCAAAACCTCGTAATTGGAGCTCTGGGCTTGGCAGCTCAGGCTTTCTGAGTATTGTAAATTTAGTTGAGGGTTTTCGGGTTTAGTTTAGGGTTCTGGGTTCTGGGTAATTCATGCGGGCCGGGTAGAGCTTCACCTTAACTATGCCCCGTGCCTCGCGCAACAAAGCGCCGAAGTTCGAATTCCCAACCCCAAGAAGACCTTCAGGGTGAAGGGCGTATCAGCTCTTAAAACCCTCCAGGCTCTTCGACCTAAACTTGGCTGTTTTCTGATTGGATTTCAGGATCAACTTTTGAGGTTTCATCATAGTTCATCATAACCAGGCTAAAAGTTTAACTGTCTGGAGGGGTTCAGAAGACAGCCAAGTAAGAAGACTGCTTTTAATACTAAGCTCCGCAACCTCTATATATACCCCTTAAACTCCAGCTCCGTGAATCGCAACATCTTACAACTATAAAGCATTCCCTTAACCCGAAACCCGAAACCTTAAACCAATCGCAATTCAACTCCTAAAGTTTCCCTTAGCCTGAACCCTAAAACCTGGACCCCAAACTGCGGTTTTTGCGACTCGTAGGCTGGGCTATCAGAAGCTTGGCGGAATTTTCAAGGTCCGGGCCTCAGACCCATGGATGCCCCTACATCCCCCTTATCACAGGGTTTAGGTTGTGCAACTAAAAACCCTGCATGACCTTAGTATACTATAGTACCAATGTTCGCAGGGTAAAGGGTGCTTAAAGTCATGCAGGATTTCTACTATCTACCATACTGCCCGCCCTCTGGCTTCTCCCTTAACTAGGGTCATTCAAGTAGAGTTACTTAAGCCCCACTTAAGCCCCACCCTACACCCTAAGTCCCAAAACAGTCACGCAGAATTAGGGTTAAGGGCTAACCCTAAGTCCCCAAACCGTGTAGAAGGCTAAGCAAGGAAGAAGTTCAAGGACGGCCTTAGACACGCCCGGGTTGAGGTCTGCAAGGAAGGTTTCCAAGGCCTCTGAGGGCCCCTGGAGGGCCGCCTAGGGCTCAGGCCTCAGGGCCTAAACCTTAGCATGTAGGACATGCAACAAAATTGTGCTGGTTGGGATTCGGCCCTTGCAGCAGATGTCTCGCAAAAACGCCCACGTGGGATGTACTTAGGACCAAGCAAGTGCCATAGAAGTCCTTGGGCATGTACAGGAGACTACACTAAACCCTAAATCCTAAGATAGTAGTTTCCATTTTACCATTATCCCCATATAACCCCCTATATATTCCCTAGAATCCCTATGTAAACCCTGTATAGTTTATGTACTCCCTATATAATCCCTATATAATCCTTATATAATCCTTGTGCAGGGACACCTGTGTAGGGTTGCAGGGTTCAGGGCTTCAGGATCACGATCCTATTGGGGTAACATTCGGGTTATTTTGGGATCATGGAAAATAAAATGGAAACTATAGGTACTGTTAGGTACTGTAGGGTTTATATGGCCGTTATAGGGAACATATTGGGGTTACGTATATTGGGATAAAGGAAAATAGAATGGAAACTACTATTCAGGGCTTAGTGGTTTCGGGGTTAGGGTTTCAAGTGCAGGCTTTAAACCCAAAAGAACGCATATGTAGGCGACGTGTTACGGGCATTTGCAAGGTCCTAGATAGGGCTCATGACAGGCGGTCCAGCCAAAACCCTAAACTCTAAACCCCAAATAGTAGTTTCCACTTTATTTTCCGTCATCCCACTATAACCCCAATATATTCCTCATAATCCCCATATAAACCCTCTATCATCCTCACAGTACCTATAGTTTCCATCTCATTTGCTCAGAACAGGAAAGGGCCATGAGTGGGAGTCCCCGACCTACAACTTACTTTGGCTTAGTAGGGAATAGGGTGAAACATGGTCCAGGGTGTAGGGTTTAGGAATCGGATTAGTACGGAACAACGGGACATACTATATGGGGGTTAGGTTTGAGGGTTCGTAGATGATATAGGGACTATATTCCGTTATTCCCTACTGACCATCAGTAAGATCATGGATATTGATAGTCTCCAACCGGCCCCCAACTATTCTCACCTGTAGTACTGGCACACCTTTAATAGGCGTCCAATACGTGACTGTGACAGGCTGGAGGCAACATTTAGGCAATCACCAATTTTAAGTTGACTCTCAGGAGCTAAGCTTTCTCAAGGTTGATTGGGTGGATGAGCGGGGCATTGAGGCTTCATGCGTTCTTTCATGCGGTCATCCAGAGGAACAGATTGCGCGTGTTCCTGTTTAAAGATTGTTGGGCTTTGGCCACGTTTTGGCTGAAATCCATAAACCCGAATAAACACGAAATCCTGCTCAGTCATCATATCATCCCAGTTTCCACGTCATTCTCCCTTGCTTTTCAAGTATTCCAGTTAGATCGGCCCCTAAACCCTGCTCAATGTAGAACTAAGGTATTGCCCGCCCTCCCCCAAAGCAATCATGGAGCTACACATGAACCATTTCAAAAGGACGTGCTGTCTACTGAGGTGCCTTCTGAAGTTCCATTTTTGCTACTCAAAAACCCCATGTACAAGCCGTGATGAATCCTCACTCTGTGGTTTCCTTAGGCTTAGGGTGTAAGGTTTAGGGTGTAGGGTTTTTCGTTTAAGCATGACCCTAAGCTGGATCAATGCCACGAATCCTCATATTTTTTGGGGTATGGGATTCCCTACATTTATGTAAAAAGGATCCTTTTTTTGTCCTTGGGTACTGTGGGCTAAGTGAGGAAGTATTCAGAAATATTGAGTTTAGGGTGAAGAGGGTGACAGTATTGCTGAGGTGAATTTCCTTGCCATCGACATGGTCTACCTCGTTGGACCTGAAGGGCAAGAGTGGTTCTTCACCATGGAGCCATGGTGAAAAGCAGTAGAACAGCACTGGGATTTGAGGGTTTATGACACACACACACACATGCAGACATAAATAACTACTTATACAGATATATATGTGTTTTCATATAGCACGCGAATGAGGATTCAGAGTGGAACCGCGGTTTTATTGAGGTTTTAGAGTCCAGGGTTGAAGGCTACATGCATACACATCAACCGAAGATGTAGATTCCTAGGACACGTGAAATGGAACGTTTCTGAAAACTCCTCACTGCCTCTTTAACAAGCGCTCAACGGCTAAGTCCAGCTTCGTGGTGCAAACCCTGGATCTACCCGATCCCAATGCAGGCGGGCACAGGTGCTGGAAGACATCATTGCCAATACGAGCTAAAAGAAGGTCCGGTTAAAGAATCTCGCTCCGCCGTGCGTCACTTTCTGTAAGGTATCTTTACCCAGTTGCAACGTCCATGAGCACAAAGGAAACCGCTGCCAGCCTTCGAGCGTCAGGGCTTCAAAAGCCCACCGCCATTGAGATCGGCCACGCATCCGCTCGGTCTTCCAGGCTCAAGCAGCCAACAAATTGTATGCCTTGACGGCCCGCCTGGTCCCCAAAGCTCACGCCTTGGGCATCACAGTCAGCATCGCAAACCCAGATTCGTCCTTGTTTTGGGTAGTGCCAGGCATCGCCAAGCTCTTGTCCAGCGTTCCCGGGCACAGATGGGGGATTGTCAAAATTATGGTCCCTTTTGGGTCCCCATTATAATACGG
>CAJNIZ010009959.1:0-12731 GCA_905231905.1 Symbiodinium pilosum
ACAATTGCAAGAACTGCTTTTGCACGACATCTATTCTGGTAAGCGCTCTTGAGCTGGGTCTCCCAGTGTGGACGCTGCTCGATGAGTAAAAACAATAATTGCCGTTCACGTGATGGTCCACAGGAAAGGCAGCCCTCCTTTCTACTCGGAAGGCCGAAGCCACATAGGTTCGCATTAACAGGTGATACTTTTGCAATGAATTCATGTTGCTCGACCCAGGAAGTTCGGGTTCACTCTTCGGCGAAGCTGCGATTGTGCCAAACCGTGCACAGTATGGCCGTCATGGAGTCGAGAACCTGCTCGTTGTGGTCAAGCGTCATTCTCTGATGCGGCCTACCATATCTTGCTTGACGTCCATCCACGGGCTTCAGCCTGGTTTTCGGGCTTCGGCGCGGAGATCCCCTGAAAGTATGGTCCCACGAGCCCAGTTCGTTGCAGTTGGCAAAGATGCAATTTTCTTCCACCACGCTCCTTCGAATTTTATCCACTCTTCCTCTTGACCTGCGGGCGGGTGGTGGTCTCTGTCGATCATATTCCTGCAGGCGCTTGACCCAGTCCTCTTCCTCTCCCTCCGTCCGTGCTTGTCCCTGTCATTTGTCTGCTTCAGGATCACGGCTTGGCTTGCTAGGGATTGGAGGCTGTTGCTTCCCTTCCTGTTTTCGCCACTCTTCATTTCCCACCCAGTCTTCGTATCGCCCTCCTCGCCACCATGTGCCCCACCATTGATCCAGTTCATCTTGTGGGCGGTTTGCATGTGGGTCTTCTTCCTTGTCCCTGTCCTCTCTGTAACTTGTTTCTGTTGCATAACCCTTTCTTGCCTCTTCCTTTTCACTTACTTCTTTTGCCCATTGTCTTCCTCTGCCTCTTGGACTTCAAGCTGCTTCTCATCTACTCTCGCGTGGGTCCTGGCCGCTGTCCTGGGCATGCATCGGGCTTCCCTGGAGGTGACCCAGGAACTCCTCAACTATCTCTTCTTCATCTATCTCTTCGGCCTCCTCTTCGTGCATCTGGGTCTCCGGCTGGTGCCCTGAAGTCGCCCCGGTCCTCCTAGGAAAAAGGCTCACTGGTCCAGTCTCCTGCTGGACTAGCATCACAGCATCTGGGTCTTGGGTGAGCGCTGCGTCGCTGATCAGCTCGCGCATCTCCTCCTTGACCTGCAGTGTCAGCGTCTGCATCGCTGCCCACATCGTCGCCCGCCCCTCTGCCGTCATCTTCCCGAGCATGACTCTGAGGCTGGTCCTTTCATCGTCGAGGATAGGACCATCTTGGACTGAGTTTGTTCCCCTGTCCAGGGTCTCTTCCCATGAGCGTGAATGGGCCATCGTCGGCGTGTCTGGTAGGTAGTCGCCCCCTGTTTCTGCTTGCGCCGCTTGTTGTTCCCGACCTTGCGGTTGATCTTTATCTTCTCTTTTGTCCTGGTCCCTTCGTCATCTTTGTCTTCTGCCTCGTCTTCTTCTTCCTCTTCCTGTTGGTCGTCTCGATCACCTTCCTCTTCACCTTGCTCTGCTTCTTCCCCTGCTTGGTGCGGTTCCTCTTCCTGTTCCTCCTCTTCTTCTTCTTCTTCGCCTTCTGTTGGTTCTTCCTCTTCTGCTTGACATCTCATGGCCTTCTCCCATTCCTCCTGCTCTACTTCGACTTCTATCTCTTCCCTTCCCCTTCTTGGTCCTGTGGCTTTTCATGTCTTCGTCTTACGCGTCTTGTATCCTTCTCCCATGGGGCGCTTCTTTTGCCTCCTTTATCTGCCTCCCTCCTGCTGCCGCTCGACTTCGATCCTCCTTTGCCCTTGTCCTTGGCCTTGGTCTTGGTTTTTCCCTGTCCTTTGAACGTCCTCGTGGATTCGGTCGCAATGACTTGGGGGCCTTTTCTCCACGGTGGTGTACCTCCTTGCATGAGGTGAGTGTTCTCGGTATCTGGCTTCTCATCAATACCTGGCTGACCCGCCAGTACTTCCTGATCTTTTGCAGCCACCTGCCTTGGGAGAGATCTCGTACATCCCGATGAGTTCCTTTCACCTAGGTCCTGTCCTGGTAGTAGTGTCCCCGGTCGTGCCTTCCTCACCGCGCTGGGCTTTTCCCAGGGTCCTGTCCTTCTGGTAGCGCTCGTTGCACAGGTAGTCCCCCTTGGCCCGTCCTCGTGGATTCGGTCGCAATGACCCGAATGCCTTTTCTCCACGGTGGTGTACCTCCTTGCATGAGGCGAGTTTTCTCGATATCTGGCTTCTCATCAATACCTGGCTGACCCGCCAGTACTTCCTGATCTTTTGCAGCCACCTGCCTTGGGAGAGATTGAGAATGTCAAAGGAGAACAGCCTGCTTTGCGTGTGAGCGCCCCAGCCTCTCGCCAACCCTGCAGCTCAAAAGTTCAGCCCGCGCCTAGCTAGGGAACAGGACAGCCACGCAGGTGCGCCGGCCACTGGCCAGTGCTCACAAGGTGAAATGCTGGACCGCTTGATGATGGTGGGATTGTGGAGTGTGGAAGGCCAGACGGAACTGGAGAAGCAAGCAAAGCTAACAATTAGGGGGACTACCTGTACAACGAGCGCTACCAGAAGGACAGGAATCAGGGAAAAGCCCAGCACGGCGAGGAAGGCACGACCGGGCGGGGACAACATGATCGGGGAGCACTACTACCAGGACAGGACCTAGGTGAAAGGAACTCATCGGGATGTACGATCTCGCCCAAGGCAGGTGGCTGCAAAAGATCAGGAAGTACTGGCGGGTCAGCCAGGTATTGATGAGAAGCCAGATACCGAGAAAACTCGCCTCATGCAAGGAGGTACACCACCGTGGAGAAAAGGCCCCCGGGTCATGAGGACGGGTCAAGGGGGACTTCCTGTGCAACGAGCGCTACCAGAAGGACAGGACCCTGGGAAAAGCCCAGCACGGCGAGACTACTACCAGGACAGGACCTAGGTGAAAGGAACTCATCGGGATGTACGAGATCTTCCACAGGTGGTGCAAAAGATCAGGAAGTACTGGCGGGTCAGCCAGGTGTTGATGAGAAGCCAGATACCGAGAAAACTCGCCTCATGCAAGGAGGTACACCACCGTGGAGAAAAGGCATTCGGGGTCATTGCGACCGAATCCACGAGGACGGGCCAAAGGGGGGACTACCTGTGCAACGAGCGCTGCCAGAAGGACAGGACCCTGGGAAAAGCCCTGCGCAGCGAGGAAGACACGACCGGGGACAACTTGATCGGCGAGCACTACTACCAGGACAGGACCTAGGTGAAAGGAACTCATCGGGATGTACGAGATCACAACATCACCGACACCAATCGACATGCACTCATGCTGCTGCTTCCGCCTCACCTGGACTTGCACTGGCTTCGACACGTGTCATGTTTGCAACCGCCTCTCTCCCTCATGGCATGTGTCATGTTTGCAACCGCCGCTCTCCCTCACGGCAGTATTGGTAAGTGGACTCTGGCGTGCGCACCTTCTGCTGTCTCCGCTTTGTGTGTTGTTTATTCAAAAACTGATCGTCACTGCTCCCCGGGTTGGCTTTGATATCTTGGCTCTTGGTCCGATGCTCTCTCGGTTGGTCTGTTGCGCAGTGTTGTGTTGTTACGCACGCTGTCGTGTTGTTTGGAGGTGACAACAGTCGTGTTTGTGGTCCGGCTTACTGGTGCGCAAGGCTGTCTCTCTGTACGGTCGTTCCCCATCCAGGGGTCATTCGCCTCCCACCCATTGCCGCGATGACCCTCCCTCCCATGAAAGTATGGTTTCTGATCATGCTTGGGGTGAGCCTAGTTGGGTGCCAAGTTGTCCAAAGAGAGTTGCCTGTTCGAGGCCCAAGGCGCGTCGAACTTGCGGATGAAATCATCTTCCATCCTTTTCCACACTTCCCTTCCTTGGGCCGCCTGCATCCATTGTTCCCCCGCGATCGCGATGATCATTCTCTCCGTTTCAAGGGACGGGTTAAAACTTCCCGGATGACGAAGTCCTTTCCTGTATTGTTGTTGCATTTTCCACCACGCTTGATCCCTCCATTTGATGGCCTGCTTGGTAGGGCCGTCCTTCCTCGCGCTGTGTCCCCACAGGCGCCATACCAACATCAATATTTTCCCACTCCATCTTTCTTCTGGCACCTTTGCAAGGTGGACTCGGCCATCCTGTTCTGATGTTCCACTCTGCCCATGCCCCGGTGGGTCGTCTTCCTGGCTTGAGCATGTTTCGCAGGTGTGTCAACTGGATCGTTTGCTGCTTTGAGGAGGCTCTAGGCTGGGTGAAAGGTGCTCGCAGCCCATAATGCCGCTGGCGTAGCCAGCTTCCCGTATGCCTTGATTTTGCGCTGCATCGTGCCTGCCCCTCTAAACATCTGACCGTGTGGCCAGTAGGCCTTCCGCCCTCTGTTCGCCATCTCTGCGGCCACCTTGCTGATCTCATCTCCATGGCTATCGGCGTCCCTAATGCTGTCAACGTGCCCTGGTGCAATCCCTTCACTACCTTTTCTCCGATTTCCAATTCTTGCTGCCCCTCATCCATGTAGATGTGTTGAGTTTTCCCAGGATGGATGTCAAGCCCCTTCCGCTTGAGGTCCCTTTCGGTATGAACCAAAATATGCTGAAGCAATGATCTGGAGTGAATCCAGATGTATATATCGCCCTGAAAAGCTCCGCTGTGATGGGGGAGCAGGGGCCCTCCGTCTTGCATTGCTGTACCCAGATTTCAGGTTGGTTTGCCAGGATGAGGGGTTCCCCGATAGCTGTCGCAAAGAGGACCGGAGAGTCCGGACTTCCCTGCCAGACTCCGTTCGTCTGGCTGAGCGTCACGAAGTCTTGTCCTAATTCCACCTTGAGGGCTTCACTTTGGACATCTTTGGACCACATTCAGCAACAAACGGGCTTCCCACGGCTTGTCCGCATTTCCCACTCTTTGCGCTGTCAAACGCTTCGGTCACGTCCAGCTTGACTATGTGTAATGGAAGCTTCCATTCCTTACTCCGTCTGACCAGCTTCCTCACGATGAGGATAAGGTCAGAAGGTCGTTTGCCTGGTCCGGCAAATTGCCAGGGCAGCCCGTCGGTGAGCTCCGCATTGGCGCGTCCCAGGAGGAGCTGTGCAACCAATTCGAGGAAAGTGGTAGACAACGTGATCGGCCTGGTATCACCCCAGCTCCCCGGTTCATAAACTTTAGGGAGTAGAACAGTGACGCTGTCTGAGACTTCTGTCGTTACCTTTCCCCGATACAACCAATCCGATAGTTCCTCCGTCATAACTCTGCAGAGCATGATTCCTTCCCCACCTTGTGCCAATCTCATTAGTGCCTCCTGGCTCACCCTGTCCGGTCCCGTAGCTTTCCCTCTCTTCCACTTGTCCATTGCCTGCTGTATTTCCTCTTCGTCAGAGGGTTCCCAGCTCTTATTCTTGCATCTCCTGAGTTGTTCTTCCCACATCTGTCCGAGTTCGGCTGCCACTTTGTCCACGGAATCCTTGGCGAATATGCCTTCAAAGCGCTTCGTCATGTTCCCTTTCCACTGCTCGTCCTGGAGCAGCTTTCCGGTCCACTGTCTGGTAAGTTTCGGCTTTTTGAGCGCTTCCCAATTACCTTTGAGCACACTCTGAAGGATTTCCTTCTCCCAGTCTTCTCTTTCCTTCTTCTTTTGCTTCCACACCCTTTTCCACAAGTCTTTGGCCTCTCCCCGTCTTCCTTGCTGCTGCGCTTGGCGCCTGAGTGTCTTAAGTTCTTGGGATGCTCGGTACGAGCATCCATTTCTCTACGTGATCAGGAAGCTTATCTTCTGAAGGTCACTCCATCCGTTCCCAGCCGTACGCCATCTCCGTAGTAGGTACGATTGTTCTGATTGGCGGATCTGTCTCGGGCCGTGGCTTTGTTGCCTCTGCTGGAAGGATTCTCTCGATTCACCATATCATGGTCACTTGTTGCCACATGTCTGACTTGGCGGACTTTGCCGTCTTCCGTAGCCCAGATGCCCTTCATCCAAATATAGTCTGTACTTCTGGTTGCGCGGGTGGTAGCTGGGTCTTTCAATTTCCTGGCTGGGCATCTCGAAGCCTCCATCCCCCAACTACTGAAGCAGCATTGAGCCTCAAGCCATGGTGTGTGTAGGCCCTCCTTCCGGACCGCTGGACCAGGTGAAGGTCTCGGTGGCATGCCCTTCGTTGTTTCGCGGCTGCCAATCTCTCCCCAAATTCTCGTAAAGCCTCCCGTCTGCGGCAGTGTTGCCTTACAACTTCATGCATGGCGAGGATCCCCACCCTGTCCAGACCGATTGCCTCAAACAACTTGATCACATCACACAATTTCTCTGCCGGCACACCTCCCAAATTCCACGTTGTCACCTCATAGTTTTTGTCTGCTTGCTTGGGATCTTGTTTGCATTGTCTCTCCCACTCTCGCCTCTTTTTCCGCCTCCGTGCTTTGCTACGCCCACTGCCGCGCTGGGCTGTCTGCCAGCTTCGGGGAGCTGCACGCACGTTGTGGTTATCATTGCTTAGCGAGTGCTTCTCCCCGCCTTGGGCGGCGGCCAGACCACTGCATCCCGGGTCTACACTCCTTGGCTGTACGTCTTCCATTCGGTTCCCTGGCTCCGCCATGGGCCCATCCACAGGTCCCGTCACTTCTCCTTCAAGGTTATGTGACTCGTCCTTCCAAAATTGTGCACTGAATTTGCTGTCTTCAACCTAATCCAGCTCTCAAGTTGGTCATGTTCAGCATGGTCGTGTAGCTCTCACTGAGTTTGATCCAGCAGGGCTCCCCACTCCTCCTTGACTTTGGCCGGATCTTCCCTAGTTGCCTGCGCAATGTCCTCGAGGTGGATCCAGCCGTACGGTGTTCCTGATGTGCGCAATGGTGAGCATCATCTTCTGACACTGGGGTTTCTGATCCTTGCCCGACTGGGGTTCCCATGGTATGATTGCGAACCCCCGCCGGATCCCCGGCACAAACATGCCCTTCATCGAGATCTCAGGGGCCGCCTTTGCCAACAAGTTCCGGGCTAGCGCCATGGTTTTGTCCGCTTCCTGGTCCTCCGCCCATCCTCCAATGATCAAGGCGGGGCCTCTATCCATACCTGCTCCCATCTCTGCCAAACTTAAACTCCCCAGTCCCGCGTCCCCTGTGCCTTTCTGCTCAAGCCTCTCGATTCTCATGAGCACATTCTGGATCTCCGCTTCCTGTGCCGAGCGCTTCTGTTCCCTTTCCTCCATCGCTTCCCCTTGTTGCTGCTGTCGTTGGTTGAGCGTCTTCACCATGTCGAGCGCGCTGTCCAATTTACTGCTTACGTGTCTCTCAACGTCCCCGATTCTTCCCGCTATCTTTTGGAGCCCCTGCACACGTGGCAGGAGTGCTGCTGTGTAGCAGAGTCAGCGCAGGCAGGAGCAAAACCCACCGCCTTGAGCCACAGTTGTCGGAGACTCCAAGTCGTGCTTGCACATGCCACTTGCATGCCCTCACCACACTATTCACAGAACAAATCTGAGTTACTGCGTTTACAGTTTCACATCCATCAAGGTGTGTCAATCAGATTTGTCAAAGCGTGCTTGGTGAGAGACCATATTGTGCCACGAGCTGTTGCCCAAGCGCTTCGTCAGGGGATCCGCAATCATCCACTCGCCAGGCACCCAATGGACTTTGGTCCTCAAGAGCTCCGCCGACTTTGCCATCACCGCCACGTCAAGCTGAGCCCTGCGGCACAAACCTGCCGCTCCAGATCGCCGATGAAAGAGGTCGTAAAGTGCTCGAGCGTCTGTCACAGCCAGGGACCCATCCACGTCCTTGCAGCGAACCACGGCTATCGTCTCGTCATCACCATACCTGGTTCCATCGCTCACGCACGCAGGTGCCTGGAACCACAATCTCACAGAAGAGGGCCTTGATCCACTCCAACTCGGCCAAGCCATCGTCCATCGCCAAAGCTTCCGAACCAAGGGAGGCCTTCACGGCCCGTCGAAGGCGGTGGCTTTTCCAAGAGTTAATGGAGATCTTCGCCAGCTCGCCCTTCATGATCTTGTCCTCGGCATAAGCAATCAGGAAGCCGCCTTGGCTTTTGTCTCCTGCGTTGCCCACGGAAGCGTCTGAAAAGACCATCCACACGCCCTCCGACAGCTTTATCGGGAGTGTTCTGATGAAGGCTTCACTTGTGTTATGGAGTTCCTGGACCGCCCTGTTAATCTGTTTAATTTTGCGAACCGTTGGCCCATCCTTTGACCATGACATGCTCATCGCGCAGGCTGCGCCCATGTCAGGCCGGCATTCGCGGCCAATCCACAACAGCGATCCGCCTGCACCTCGGACCAACGTCACCGCGTTGGGGTCCAGCACGCGGTTCTCGTCCTTGACCTTGTCCCGGGGCAGCATGATGTTCCGAAGCTTCTCCTTGATGTACCTCTGCATCGTGATCCTGATCTCGAAGTTCTCGTCTTGGGATACAGTCCTTCCCAAGTACTCTCCGGATGAGCCGAAAATGACCCGCCATTTTCCGAAGCGGAACTGCTTCCTCAGAACTTCCATCAACTCCCCATGGCGGATATTTCCTCCCTGGACAAAATCATCCACGTCTAGGAGGACCAGCCCTGCGCAACCTCGTTGTTGGTGAGGATTTTCAGCAGCCAGAAACGGGAGATAATACAAACAAGGGTCGAAAGTGGATTCGATGTAGCCAAGCTGATCCAAGACACGGCGCACCGTTTTGCGCCACACAGCAGGCGCGTTGACTAGCCCATAAACCGCCGTGAGGATCTGGATGAGATAGTCTTTCTCCTTCCCAAGCACTCCGGTCGGGGGCCTGGTCGCGAACAGCGGCCCCTTCTCTCTCTCGTGGTGGTCCGATGGCCCGAAAGCCGATCAGAATCTGGAAGGCCAGGTAGACCGTCGGAGTGGCCGGTGTCGGTGCATAGCGCTCTGACTCTGGGCATCGGGGTCCTTGTGACCAAGCAGGATCCATCGAGCCTTGGCTTTCCAAACCTGCCCAACTTCCTGCTGCTTCTTCGTCAGGATGAACCGAGAAGGCATGATCCGATGGCTGAAGCTGGTCCGGATGCGCTTGATTTCGGCTGGGTCGGTGACAAAGCGAATGGCACTCGAACCTTCAAGGTTGCCAATCTCAGTCAGCTTCGCCTCGTCAAACATCTGCTTCTCATGCTGGTTCAGGGTCCTCTCCTGCAGCTCTTTTCCCGACTTCTTGGTCAGGCAAATCCAACCGGAGTGGAGCTCGGAGTACGCGGAAAAGGTGTCGCCTTTCTCAAGCTTGCCGAACAGCTGAAGGTCTCGGGCATTCGCAATCACAGGGTACTGGCGCTTATCGCCCCAAGGAGTGACGCAGTCGGCGACCCACATACCTCCCACACGTGACTTTGGTTGTGGTTGACCTCGCGCTCCTTGTCCGTCATGGCTTCGCTTGAGACCACGGTCGAAGAGACGCTTGTCCTCCTCCATATCTCCGCCTCTCTCGAAGTCTGCTCCAACAGCAACTCCAGGATCAGGGTGTCCTGGTCTAGGCCGGTAGAACAGCGTCGTCTCGATGTTCTTAATGCCCTCTGGGAGCGCCGCGCTCAGCCTCCGTGGTCGCTCATCACCGGTGAACGTCTCGTCCGCGATGACTTCGTTCTTGTCCAGATCCAGAGTCTGCCTTCGAAACACATCGCTCCACATGGGCCCAGGGCTGCTTGAGACTCTGAACCTAGAGGCGTTGTTGTCGCAGCGCTTCCAGATCTTCACTGCTATTGCCTGGCGCCATTGACCACGTTCTGCTGTCGATGTAGCTGGTGGTGTGCTCGACGAAGTCGCCGGTGTACTGCTTGGTTCTGCTATGTCCCCAGTCGGTGCTTGTGGTTCATGTGGTTCTGCTGGTCTTGGTCGGTCTTCGAGCGGTGCTTTGTGGTTCATGTGGTTCTGCTGGTCTTGGTCGGTCTTCGAGCGGTGCTTGTGGTTCATGTGGTTCTGCTGGTCTTGGTTGGTCTTCATGTGGTGCTTGTGGTTCATGTGGTTCGGGTGGTGCTATAGACGGAGCGTAGCTGTCCAGATCGGATGGCAGGTCGTCCTCCAAGTTCATGATTGCCCGTTTTGCTTCTGGTGCGACAGCTGCCTCCGCGGCTGCTTCGGGATCCTTCCCTGCTTGCTCTCTTCCATCAAGGTGTAATCTTTGAGGATCACCGCTTTCAGCATTCTCCTGCGTCACATCGATGTATCCAAGCTTTTCGCTGTCAAACCTCAAGCGCTCCTTTGCGATCAGCAGGTCTCGGGGAATAACCTCCAGTCCTTGAGCTTCCAGGGGTCCAATCGGGAAGATTTGGGAAGCACTACACTTCCACAATTCGCCACGCCTGGTGACCCACACTGTCGAGCCATTCTGGAGGATGACGTAACAGGGTCCGACTTTAGCAAGTGCCCCGCGGCGGCCCTACCACCACACAACGACCGGTTGCCCCTCCGTGAACACATGGTCCTCCAGTGCCCTCCTTGGCCTTGCCCGGCTCGCGCGTTGAAGCCGTTCTTTGCAGTCCAGCTCCAGAAGCGCTTTGCGAGCTGCCTCTCGGAGTTCACAAGCTCGTTTCCACGCTTTGTCCTGCGTGGTGGAAAGCTCGTAATGCCTGTCGTCCCCCACGAGGTCCAGGGCCAGCCGAGGTTGTCGTCCGAGGACACGTTGCGCTGGGGTAAACCCGGAGCGGTTGCAAGTTGTCTGGAGTGCCCAGGCTGATTCGAACACCAAAAGTTCGACTTCATCAAGGTCCCTGGGCTGCACCATCTCGCGGCTCTTGTAATAGATTTTCTTGAAAAGGTTTCCCCTTCTCTCACATACACCATTCTCCCATGGTGCGTCCTGAGAACTTTTAACAGACCGTTCTGGAAGTCACCTCCAGTGAACTCTGTGCCCTGGTCGTACAGGACGTAATCGGGCGGTCCGAAAGTTCGTAGCCAAAGCCTCTCAAAGGCCTTCAGGGTCAGCTTGGATGAGCGACGGAGAGGGTCGATCAAGCCAAAGGTGGAGTACAGTGTCCCGAGGCACGTTATGTTGAGGATCGGGTGCTCGGTCCGGTTGTCGACCCCATGGATGAAGAGGACGTCGATCCCAATCACGACGTTGAAGTCATAGGTGCGCGGTGTGGCAGCTGGCAGCCTCGTCGGAGGCCGCTGCTCCAGGTCGCAACCAGCACATTTGAACTCACGCTGCACATATTGGATGATGTCCGATCTGCAGCCGGCACCCTTCAGGATTCGCACAAACTCAGCTCGGCCAGGGTGTCCTAAATTGATGCGCGATCTCAGCAAGGCCCGCTTCTCCTGGATGCTGAGGTCAAAGCCTTCGGCGTAGTCGCGGCTGTCCGGGACCCAGTCCAAAACCAATGCTGCATCGGCTCGCCCCACTTGGCCATCGACTTCTCCTTGGCATCCTTTCTCGCACCATCTCCACTGATCTCCATCCAGGATGGCTGTCCATCTCCATGGCCGATTTCCAGGTCGGACTGGAATCCGCCGCGGGTCCAAGCAAAGCATGGTCATAAAACCCTGGTCATGCTTCCATCTGGCTCGTTTTCCGGTCTTCCGGACTTGCGCGCTCTCTTCACGGAGCTGGTCCAGGCTCATCAGATTCGGCGCCTGCCGGTTCCGTCTCTGCTCTCCACCTGCTTCCATGAACACGGTGACCTCAATGGGGTCATGCCGGACGTCCTCCAGCTCGTCCACAAAGTCGCGCTCGAACTCCTGGACAACATTCTTTGTGATGTCCAGCACGTTGACGTCGCCGTCATCGACGTTGAAGATCACCCTAGCGGAAAGGGGTGACCTCACCATGGCATTCTTACTTGCCGGCACTCGATTCCCAGTGAAAGCCCACACGTAGCTGCGCTCCGGTGACACAATGGAGCCCAGCATCTCCAGGCTCTCGAAGGAAAGTCCAGCTCATCACCGCTGTCCTTTTTAGAGAACCCGCCTATGGCCTCCCATTCTCCATCCACTGGTGGGTCCTGTCCGGATTGTAGCCGCCAGCTCGGAGGTCCCCTCGGATGCCAAGATCTGGTCGTGGCACTTGGGGCATCTCCAAGGCATCCGGTCCCTCAGCTCGTGTGAGGGCTTCCTGCTGACAGTTCAGACACAGGCGAGTCTCGAAGGCTGTCATCAGCTTGTTGAGGTCCAGCGCGCCGCTCCAGGTGAACTGCCAGTTGGGGTCGCCCCTGGCGCAAACCCAGAGGTAGCCCGCTTTGTCCTCACGCCAATTGAAAGTCAATTCTCCCCGACACTTGGCGCACGAGCGAGTCGGAGCCGAACCTGGCATCATGACATCCAGTGTGCTTGAATCACGTCCCTCTCGCCTTCCCAGTTGCCCGCGGAAGTCGGAGGGGGAAAGGCTGCGCTGTCCGGCGCGCCGGTGCTGAACTCGTCCACCTCCCTCTGCTCGTCTCGGCGTGCTCTCGGGGGATGTCGTGGGATCTCGGCCTCGTCCGGGGCCAAAGGGCCTTGACTGCGGTTTGGTGGCCGGATCTCGGCTGCTGCCCACGCTCTTGCCGCGGCCGCCTTTACTTGCCGGCGCTTAGTGAGGAATGAAGGAATGAGGTCCATGCAGAGTGTGCCCGAACACAGGACGGGAGAACACTCTTATTTGTTCTGTCTGGCGTCCGCGTTGCTGTGATGCGGGTGCGGTGCAGGTGCTGTGCTGTTAGGGTGTGGTTGCTGTGGTGTATGTGCGCGGCGCAGGGTGTCTTGGTGTATGTGAGCGGTGAAAAAAGGTATAATCAGTTTTTCCTGTTTTGCCATGGGTACAAAAAGAGATCA
>CAJNIZ010009961.1:0-12728 GCA_905231905.1 Symbiodinium pilosum
CAACAGCGAAAACGCCTTCAACACAGCCATTCTTCAAAACAACTGAACCACCATGTAAATAGATGGAACGCAACGACTTTTATCTACACTTTTCCCCAGGAAGGTTAAATTCGCAACGACTTAAGCAAATGCCTGTATTAGCCTGAGTTCACACGAGCACTTTCCGAGAGCAAGGTACTTGTTGGAATGGGCGGTCTTGATTAGATTGCTGCTCAGTCACGCTCCCACACCTCCTCGTCTTCGCTTTCCTGCGTTGGAGTTTTCTGAGTGAAGCTTGACTGCCTCTAACCCTTAGTTAAGCCAAGCAGCTGGATCGGGCTCCGCCTCAGGCTCGGTGCCTGCTCTGGCTGCCCTCCGTTGTCTAACCTTGGGTAGCACGAAGAAGGAAATTGGCTACGCCTAGTTTTAACTGCAGCCAAGAGACAGCTTTCAATGGGAGGGCGCAGGAGCCAGATGCGACGGTGTACCTGACTGAGTCGAACGCACAGAGTAAAACAACACGATGAGACTAGGGACGGGAGACTAATGCAGTCGAGATGCCCTGATCCCAGTCGTGCTGCCATCTTTCATTCTCAAAGTCCCACTCCAGGTCGTCTATACTGAACAGGTGCCACTCTTCGTTGGCTCCCTGGGTTAGGAACGTTGTTTTTCTGAGCCCAACTATTTTGTTTGAACTCTCCCTACACTCCCCGCCTCCAGCCAGACGTATCTTAGCGAGGCGTTAAGATACAGTCTTTCGCGATCACTGCTATGGAGCCAAATGCTTACGCCCACCTTGGTTGAGTCAAATCTTGATTGGAACAAATGCGTAGGGTTAGGTGCGTAGGTGCGGCTGTGGAGCTGGTACTCAGCGAGGTTGGCCTCAACTACGCAAGTGTTGCAAGTGTTGCTTGCATGCAATTAAAACCCCTAAACACATACAAGAAGTATTGCGAGCCAGCGTCGTAAGCGTCCATATTGGCAGTGGGGAGCAACACAGGAGGAGGTTGGGGCAGTTAGCTTGAGATTTGATGGCTTTGGCGGAATTGGGAGACCATATGCCGGAGCAATTTTTTTTGCTTGAAATGCAGGGCCTGTGCTCAGGGCACGGCGCTCCGAAAATTGTACAAGGAACAATGTGTACACAATGAGACAGCAAACTTTCGACGAATTTGTCTTGGTCTCTGGATGCATCCGGTATGTACAGAGGTCCGGTCCTTGGGACCTCACTCAGGTAGTGAGGCCAACGGGGCACCAATAAATGCCAAGCTCTCATTGGATCACTCATTTAGAACACTTGTTGGCAATGACCTGACCTTCGGGTGCCTGTTCTTCAGCTTGGCATCTGACGAGACCCATATAGTCTTGCTTGGCCGGCCACCCGATCAAAAGTGTAACAGCATGGTTGCAACGCACGAACCGAGATTTCCGAGGACCGATGCCCAGTGGTTGCTGTGGGCACACTAACGGTCTAGATTCGGCCCACCACATCCAACCGTGCTCAACGCTGCCCCATTCTCGATCGAACGTTCTTGGGTTTTAGGTTTGAGCCTTCAACTCGAAACCCGAGTGTGAGCCCTAAACTCTGAACCCCAAATTCTGGCACTCTAACCCTAAAGGTCCAAGAACATTTTAATCATGTACTTACATACTTATCAAAATCTGTATTCTCCCTTCTATTACCAAAGCCCCGCAAACAAAGCCATTGGGTACTTGCACCGTAAACCCCAGAACCTCAAACCCGAAGCCCGAAACCCTGAGGTTACTCTCAAAGCTCCAAACCTCAGATGCCTGCTTTTCAAGCTCCGCGTCCTTGAAGCGCCAGCCAACCTCTTGCTCAACATGAAGGTGCGTAGAGTTTAGGATTTAGGGTTGAGGGCTTAGGGTTTGTTTGGCTTAGGTTTCGGAGTTTAGGGCCTACTTCGTAGGGTTCTGCCGTTACCAAGGAGTTAGGGAACCTACTTATGAAAGGTTTTGCTTGATAAAGACTATTTGAGGTCTACACAAGCTGTGCTTAAGGGTAAAAACCTGATAACTGGCCATCTGGCGGCGTCCTTGACCTGCCCGAAGCAAACATGGAACCTCCTATTGCCTATAAGGTTCCCTGTATGACCCCAGTATACATCACTTTGTGTGTGTGTGTGTGTTGGGAACCGCTTTTCAGCGCAAAACGTCGGTGTTTGAACCCATTCAAAAGGGAAATACAGGACACCTAGTAATAGAAACGGTTTGGGGGACAGCAATCTTGGTAGAGCAACTCCACTCTCGAGGTTCCATGTCCCATGCCACGTCAGGGGCAGGCAGACATCCCGAAACCTGATCCTCCAGCCCTAAATCCTCAACCCTAAACCCAACAGTTGGACTACCTTTTCGTGTTTGGCGATGTTTGCTTGTCTGTACTGTTCTGTATGAGAGACAACCGTCCATATTATAAGCCATCCCCTCATACTAATAATATGCTCCCCCCATGTACAAGGTCTTTTATGGGGGAAAATTTAATCTTAGGGGTGGTGGGTGTTCGTATTACTATGAAGGGATTTCAAAAATTTTGTTCCAACTGTTACTGGGTGAGGACGCTACCCAACAGAGATAGCTTCAGCCACTGAGAGAACCTTCGAAACAAGATGAGCTATATTAGTCTTAACTCCTCGTAGCCCCCCTAGGAACCCCTATAACACTCCCCAATATAATCCCCAATATATAGGCCCCTTTAAGGGGTTTAGAGTTTAGCTTTAACTCAGGCTGTGTCAAGACGCATCACCGTGAGAAAGGTTCGACGTGAGGGCCACCAGGGTGGTGGTGTCCACGTTAATGGCATCCTTCATTGGCCTGGCACCGCATACCCCCAATGTAGACCCAATATATACCCTTATAGAAGCCCGATATAGCCGTTATAAAGAACCCCTTATGTAATCCCTATATAACCCCTATATATACCCTGACATACCCCCAATATAGCCCCAATATATACGCGAATGTCTAGAAGTCATGGAGCCCCTTCTTGGTCCAAGTACCAAGGACCGCAGTATGTTTTTGGGGGGATGTGGTAACTGAGTTGGCAGGTCCAGCCCCCAATTCAGGACACTGTAACTTACTACTACTACTACTACTACTACATGACTCTAAAATGGGCCTACCTCTGGGGTTTGGAGTCACCCGAATCCCCTCCTTGTTGGTATGTAAAACCTGCATGCATATTTATGAGCCCTGAACCCTATACCCTAAGCCCTTAAACCGTCTGGGGTGGGCCAAATAAGTTGCTGTCCTGAACTCGAAACAACCCTGGGATGGGGCAGTTGTTTGAAAACCCCATCCCTAACCTAAACCCTAAAACCCAAGGCTTATTAGGGTTCCGGGTTTGGGGTTTAGGACTAAGGATCGAGTAATGACTAGGGTGTTTAGTAGAGCACGAAAGCTTGAAGGAATGGGAAAGAACATGGAAACTGCATGTACATATGAGGGGCTTATGCTGGAGTTAGGGGTCCCCCCATTACGAGCCCTAGAGGGGTTTTATTGAACAACTTGGTGCCATCTACCTGGCACGCGTTCAGAAACAATGCGGCCAAGCCGCGTAGGCATACCTTCCGGAGGAATTGCACCTGAGGCTACGATCTACCACAAGTTCTAAAGTGCGAACGCCAACGCAGACATTTTGAAGCTTTGCATTATGAGGTGCCATGGGGTGCCCTTATCGACTATGCATTGATGATCTGGAGTGATGCGTTAATTCGTGTGGGAGAGCGAAGAAGGGCTACCTGAGGAAAACATAGCGAATTCTCAACCGCAACTGGGGTTGGAATCAAGGACTAGACTGAATTTGAGGTGTTGGGTTCTTGGCCTATGGTTTAGGAATGGATCTTGATTTAGGGATTGCCCTTCCTTGTCCTCCTGCTCATCTCCATTCAGAACAGCCCCTCCAGACACAGACAGACCATGAGGGTATTTATCAATTTACATTACTTGAAGTTTATTTGAGTTACCCTATGACAAAACTGTGCAAGTGTTTGCCGGAGGTGTGCGCTGACGGTTGCTCCTCAGTATCGCCCCTCTTGGACCCCCGAAGCCCTAAACCCTGAACCCCCAACCCTGGACCCTAAACTCTAATCCCTGAAACCTAAACGCCAACCCCCAAACCCTGAACCTTGAAGGGGGCCAAGGTGCTCCTAAGGGCGTGGGTCTTTAGGGTCGAGGTTTTGGGAGGCTAATGGTTCTTCCCATGACGAAACTTGACTCGCAGTAGTGACTCGACGGTTACAGTCCCACAGACTAACATGAAAGCTGCAAAGTGGTCCCTGGGGGGCCTCCTATATCTGGGGCTGTCGAATGTATGGTCCTTTTGTTTTGAGTTCCTCGCTGTCATGCCATCATATAATTACATGTTTGGGAGAATGTTTAGTATTAGCGGGGATGGGCAGATTGATTCATCAGGGGGGATTGTGCATGCTTAAGACTGTAGACGCTGAAGCCTGATCCCTTCCCGCTAGCCTAAATCCTTCCCCCCCCCCCAGTATAAAGGCCTGAGCAACTATCAACATTCTGACATCTCTTAGGGGTGACCAACGCTATAACCATACAAGGAAGCTAGCACCGCAATGTTGGCTTCAAGTACGACCATGCAATATCTAACCGGCCCCGCATAGTCACCATTTGCAACATGCATGCTGAAGTTGCTTCAGTGATTCTTGATCATGATCTTTGGGACCCCGGCTTGGGCGAAACGAAGGGGTCCGCTTCTTAGAATCATGACTGTGAAGGCCATTTCTCCCACTGCAGATGACGATAACCTAGAAGACTTGTTGATAGTTGAGGTTCCTTTGTTAAAGCACACCTGAACCCTAAACCCTAAACCCTAAATCAGCCAGCTCCATGAAGCTCATCTGGTCCGCTGAACCCCCTGGCACCAAACCTCTACACCCTCAAGTGAGAACACGGAGACAGTGTAAGCACCGTTTTGGGGGGTACATCAGGGTGAATAATAGGAAGTTTTAGTGAGGATTGCAGGATATTTGTGTAGAGACTTTCTACACATTGTAGAGCTCATGTAGGCTGTTGAGTGGCTTTCAAGTAGGATTGGTTGTAGGGCCTAGATAACCATCGATATTATGATGATAGATTCCTTGAATAATTCTAGTGTAGGGCACCTCTAGTAGACGTCTAAATAATGTTGGTAATCATTCAGGCTGGACTTTTTTTTCGCATAATCCCTAAACCCTAGACCCTCAACACTAAACCCCTGAACCCTCAACGCTTACACCCAGTCGAAACCTGCAGTTCCACATTCTTCTCCAGTTGAGTCTCCATTCCTGTGCCACCATCCTCTGGGTTTGGGGTTTATGGTTTAGGGTTTAGAGCTTAGGGTTCAGGACTTAGGGTTTGATCCCTTTTTAAAGCCTAAACCCCATACATCCTGTATAACCCATGCGTAAAAGGCACAATCATGTTGACAGTGGCTCACTCGAGCTATAGTTAAAATCCTAGCATCCCCGTCAATAAACCTTATCGTAGGCCACGATATGATCCCCTAAATAACCCCATTGAAGCAGTTTAGACTCTAAACCCTAGACCCTAAACCCTAAATCCTTCCTTATATCATAAACCCCTCTAGGGAGTTTAGACTCTAAACCACAAACCCTAAATCCTAAACCCTTTACCTAAACCCTATATACCCACATTTCAGGAGTTTAATGCCTGCATGGCACCTTCGGCCACATCGATGCCAAGCTCAGCAAGCTCTTCCGCAAGCGCTGGGGGAACACCGTTGAAGAAGCGAAAGCAGATCACGGGTCTGAGATTTATGGATTAAGGTTTAGGTTTAGGGACCCAACCGCCGGATCAGGGTGGGGGGGTTTGGGGCTTAGGATTTAGGGTTTGGAGTTTAGGTATTAGGGTTAAGTGATTAGGGGGATTAGGGTTGAAAGATGAGGATGGGAGTTTGGGGTTTAGAAACTAGGGTTTGGGGGTTGCGGGTCCTGCAGGTCTCAAAGAGGGGTTTCCGAAGCTTTTCTGAAAGTTCCAGACAACCTTAATTGCTGAAAACTACTCCCAAATGCAGACTAGTGTTTCATGCTTAGGGCCTTGACTTGCTAATTCCTTCTAGGGAATAAGGGAAAATAATCTCTATATAATCCGTATATAAAACCCTAAACCCCTAAACCCTAAACCCCTAAACCCCTAAACCCCACACCCTAAACCCTAAACCTACCAAGAACCACGAAGTTGAGGTTGAGGTCCGGGGCCAAGGGAGAGCTAGGTTCAGGGGCTTCTGGTCCAAGGCAAGGGAGGTACTAGGGTTTAGGGTTTAGGGTCTGTTGATACTAAAAATCCTGCATGACCTTATTATACTATAGTATCATAATTTCCAAGGTTTAGGGTACTTAAGGTCATGCAGTATTTTTGGTATCCACCGTACGGCTTACCTGGACCCTGGATGTCCTTTCTTTTTTGGGGGGTTTAGGGGTTTAGGGCTCGGGTATATAGTCCCCCTTAAGTCGATACAATATGGGGTATATGGGGATCTTATTATAATATACCCGAGGCCATATTCTATCTACTTAAAGGGGGCTATATCCCTAAAAAGGTTAGGAGATCCAGGGGGGCAGATAGGGCTTGGGGGTAGATCCAAATCTGCGCTTTCTAAAGCCAGCTTGCGGGGTGTATTTGGCTAGCAAGTAATGTAGACGCCTACATCTTGTGAATAAGGATTTTGGTATGTTATGCTACAAGCGTATAAGCGATTATTCAGGGATGATATTACTGGGGTCTAGGCTCTGCGATGAAGGGTCCAGATTTCGAGCTGAGCATTGGAAACGGACTGTCATTTGAGGTTTACTTTTTCTGATGGGGGCATTCTCTTACGCAGCTGCTTGTGGTTTACAAAGTGGGAGAGGCTTGGACAGGCTTGTCTTGTCATCAAATTGGAACCCACTTGGAGGCACTCTTGACTTAGAAGATCTAGTAGTGACAGGGGTTGTCTGTCTTATGTACGATGATCGGGGATCGAGGTAGCCTTACAAAGTTAAAAGATTGCCCAAGCAGATTGGGACTATACGGACTATGCGTGCAAGGTTCTTATTCCTGTAATTGGACACGCAATACGCACACCAAAACCTTAAACCCCAAATCTTAAATGAGCATACGTGTATGTGGCCAGAGGTGGAAGGATGGAGTCTCAGTTCAGGGCCTCAGCCAGGGCATATTAGAGAGCTAAACAAAATTGCATCTCTTGATGCTTGTGGTCCCTGTTCAGCAAGCGTGACCAATTTCAAGTGGTGCTAGACATGTTTTAGGATTTAGGGCAGTGGGTTTAGGGCTTCCGGTGGTGTGAGCTGCGGACTGGAGGTTCCTGTTACGATGCTGGAGACATTCAGGAAGCATGCCCTGTGCAGGTCACCAGTATGACTCGAGCGCGCTAGTTAAAGTCCAAAAACATTTGGATCAAGGTGGGAAGCGGGTTGGGATAAACCTGCGATGCAACTCAGGGCTAGAAGACGAGAAGCAGAAGATTACAGTGGGCACATGTGCCTATAGCCTAAACTCCCAGTATGCCCCTTAGTAAGCCCTACAGTCGTCCCCTAAAGAATCCGCTACATAACCCCTTTTAGGAAGTTTTTACACTATAGCTCATGTGGGTCAAGGCAGCATCACTGAGAGCTCCGGCTCCAGCCTGAAGGGTGGAAGTATCAAAATAGGGTTAGGGTTTAAGGTTAGGGTTTGAGGTTAAGGGTTTAGGGTTTAAGGTTAAGGGTTTAAGGGTTTAGGGTTTGGGGTTTAGGGGATATAGGTACCCACTGGGGTAATATCAGGGGATACTGGAAAAAGAAAAAGGAAATTACCATAATGGGTTATATAACACTAGGGTTTCGGGTCTAGTGTTCAGGGGTTAGGGGATATAGGTACCCATGGGGTGTTATATTAGGGTTATACTGGGGCTACTTTTGGGATAATGGAAAATAAAATGTAGACTGCTATTTAGGGTTTAGGGTTTAGGATGGCAACCCCTTTGCGCCCAAATTACATCCTATTCAGCTACTTGGACCCCTAAGGTAAGCCGGGCCACATGCCCGATGCACGCACAGACTTCTTGGCAGCCTCCATGCAGGCTTTTGCCTCAGTTTATGGCTTAGGGTTTAGGGTTTAGAGTTTACAGGGATTTGGGACAGTACAGACGTGCATGATGTACGCAGGTGTGCCAATGAGAAATACGCAGCTTCATAGACCATAGTAAGGTAGGGGGGCCAATGTAGTCACCAATATACTAGAATCCTTATTATAGAGACCGCCCAGGAAAATGCCCCTAATATTGGGATTTTTACTACCACTGATAATGTAGACCCGTGATGAAAAAGCCCCCTCCTTTTAAGAGCGTTAATCTTAGGATCCCTACTCTAATCCCTGTTAAGGAGGGGGGTTTATTAATACGAAGTCTACATTAATTAATCGGCAGCAGCGTCAGTTTACCCTTTACTCAACGAAACAGGCGCTTCAATTAGCTGATTCTGAAACTCATCTTCGGTGATTTGTGCGTTCCAGGAAGCTCTAAACCCTAAACGCTACACCCTTGCTGAAGGAACCCTCACATACCCACACAGGCCCACCAAGCCGAAATTCCCGAGCACCCCCGAATCTAAAGTTTAGGCTGGGGGAGGGCTTGGGCTTAAGGTATAAGGATCATATTAGGGTCCTCTTATATTCCTATTAGACCACTGTTACAGGGTGGGGGGTCCTCCTAAGCTATACCATGCAAAGCTTAAACCCTAAACCCTCGTGCCCTGAACACCGCACCTCCAGGAGCCTGACTCAAACCTGAAATTTAAACATCGCACAACTTTGGATCAATCCCCCGCCCAGTAATGGGTGCCACAAAGGACTACTCGGACCACTGTAGATACATTAAGGCCCTAGAAATTGTAGCTTGAGGGGCTAGTACTGTAGGGGGGGTTGACCTAAGCAAAACAGAGGTGCTACTTTCTTGTTTCGGGGAGAAAATCAGAGATATGCCCTGTAAACTTATACACTGCTGCTTAGATTAAATGGTGGTATGGAGAAGAATCGGTAGTATAATGGGGGTATACATGGGCATTATATACGGATACATAGAGGGATCCACTCCCCACTCACTCTCAGCTTAGGGTTCGTTTAGGGTTTAGGGTTTGGGGTTTACCAGTCAGATAGCATATGCCGTGGTCATGCAACGGGCCTTCGTACATTTGCCTTGCACGATGCGCATATCACCCTGACCGCCAACAATGCCCTAAACTCGAAGCCCTGAACATAGCCTAAATCCACAAATCCTGAACTCCTACTCCCCGAAGCCCTCCAATCCCTGAACCCCAGAACCCCTAACTCCTTGAACTCCTAACCCGTAAGCCGACGATCTGCGGTAAGCATCATGCTCTCATGGTTGATGCCATTGCAGGCGCGACAGATGCACTTGATCCAAGCCGGAAAGCCTGGAGTCAGGGCTTCAGAATGGAGAGTACCCAGTTCAGGGTTGCGGTGAAAGGGTTTAGGGGTTTAGGGTGTCTAGGGGTTTGGATTTAGGGTTGGGGAGTCTGGATTGAGAGTTTTGGGGGGAACCGGATTCAGACCCCAAAACGCTGTAAAGGTTTAGGGTTTAGGGTTCAGCCATATGGGGTCCCCCCAAAAAACAAGCCCTGATTTTTGGAAACCCTTGTACTTTGGGCTGTTTGGGAGCCCGCAGGCAAGCTACGATGCCAATCTCCAAGCCCCTCATCATGTTCCCTCTGCCACTGCAATTCCGGATACCCAACAAGCAGGTATATAATCCCAATAATGGGGAATGAAACAGAACATATATGATTAACAATCGAGAAACTGCACAAACAGTGGCTTGCGGGGGATTTACATGAAGGGTCTAATACGTAAAGGGTTATGAGGCTCATTATCAGTGGTGTTATTGGGGATAGTAGGTAGCTACATCAACAGATCATCCAGGTTGCCCACCTTCAGCCTAGTTGCAGCCATTTGTCCATGCGCTAGATTTGGCTTACGCTTAGCCTTCATGCGGCTGTATGCCCACGCGCTCACGCCTGCACTCTGTTTGGCCTCATATGGTAGTTTCCCAAAACAGGGGGACCTCAATATAGATCTCAAAAATACTATAATCCTGATGAATAGGGGCCCCAAAAAGGTAACCCTAATTTTGGGAAACCTCCGTATACTACAAGCCTTGTTATGGAGACCCTTGATTTTGGCAAGTCCACTTGGGGCTTGCACCACTTCTACCTTCTCTAGAGTCACAGGGCATCTTGAACCCACTGTATTGACTGGAAAAACATCCCAAAGCTCTACCTGGCACACTAAACACCTCTGCAAAGCTTAGCCATACAGCCATCCGCCCCCAAAAAATGATCTGGAACCCCGAAATGAGCCCAGCGTGCATTTTGTTTTCTATCTTCTTTTCCATGTGAGTCTCCTGTCTCGGTCTCTCCATGAAGCATTCCCTAGCCTCATAAGCCCTGAAACCTAAACTTTGTTAATAACCCTAAAGTTTCGGGTTTATAAACGGGTTTAGGGTTTAGGGTTTTAAGGCTAAACCCTGGTCCCTCAACTCTGCACCCCTATAAACCCGAAACATGCCCCTAAGATAGTGAGATCTTTAATCCGCCGCCCTTACACTATGCAACAACTGCCACAGTATGTAACAGGACTTATACTATAACAGACATCGGATGGCCCTGCCTGAACGAAGCTGCGCGACGACATCAATCGTTGCTTGGCTGGACGCTCCAGAAACCTGGTTTGCATTTCGGCTTATGAGGTTTCGGGTTTTAGATCTAATCCCCTCCGCCGAGTTGGGTCTAGGGTTTGAAGGCTTTAGGGTTTTAGATTCATGGTTCAGGGTTTGATGGAATAACCCAACCATGAAACTCTGGACCGTAAGGCTTAGGGAATCTAAAATGACCATAGTGGTTCCTAGGTAACAGAGGGGTTATCAAGATGGGCTGGGCGCTGAAGTCTCTCCATGGGAGTGCTACTTCAAAATGGAATGCATCACCAGCGCCGGCACCGGTTTATTTAGCGTTTGGAGCTTTCGGTTTGGGGTGTTTGAGGTTTGGCAGGTAGCAGATTAACAGAGTATTCGAGATCAAAAACCGAAGTTGCCGGATCGGTTCCTACTCGTGGCTGCAACTAACGCGAGTTGCAAAATGTAACATGAATCAAGTCTTCTTGGTGTTTGCATATTATGAGCTGTAGTCTAACTCCTTCAGGGGAGTTATATAGGCGATCATATGGGAGCATTATGGGGTTATTGCAGGGGATACTAGGAGTTTAAACAATAGCTCATATACAGCTAAATTTGGTGGACCCCCAATGTAGACGCCAAAATAGTATAATCCTTATTATAAGGACCCCCAATATGGTACCCCTGATTTTGGGAAACCCTATTCCCTAAACCTAACCCTAAACCCTATATAACCCCTATCTAGCCCTACAGAACGCCTAAATCCCCCTTTTAAAGTACCCCTATTTGGGAGGAAACCCCCATAAAGCACAATTCAATCCAAGAGCAGCGCGATGCAGGAATGTTGCATTTCACCGCACTTTGGGGGCATGGGAGCATGGACACCCTGGGTCCTAAGGATATAGGGGTTATATAATGGCTATACAAAGGTTATATATGGTAATGGGATTAACGGTCCCTATTAGGGGTCCTGCCCCAACACTTAGCAGCCTATAATAGGGGTCATCTCAAGGGCGACATAGTACTATATCAAAGATATTATCCAACTGCTAATGACTGGGGCCGGTATCCAAAGCATGGACACAAACTCCGGGGGCTTCTAAAAGGCTGCGAAAAAATCAGAAAAAAAAACCGTGTGGCTCGGACAATACTGACTGACCTAATATCAAAATCTGAACCTGAAAACCGAAACCCTACACCCTGTTCCCCAGGAAGCCCAATACCCCTTAATTAACGGATATAGTTTAAATGGTACTAGGAACCGCAATACCATTTAGGGTATATTTCTTAATTCAGGGTATTGAGCTCTCAGGGTCTAGGGCAAGTCCAGCAGCACGCTTCAGAACAGCACGGGGATGAACAACTTCGCACATCTCCAGGATGGCGCTATAGTGCGGTAGATTACTTCCACTCGCTACCTTGGCCCATGAAACCTCAACCCTAAACCCTATGCTGTGGAGCTTGGTGGTTACAGGGCTGGGGAGCAAGCTTTGGGGCGCAATGACAGCATGAGGCTTAGGAAGAGAAGCTTGCCTGCGGTATTCCTTGTGTAGCTGGGTTGCTGTTCAGGAATTACAGCTAGTTTACCACAGTTGAGATACAAATATGGCGAACAAGCGCTTCAGCCAGAATGGTAACTTCAATTTAGTTCCTCAACAACGCCTAGGGCGTAGAGCCTGAGGCTCTAGGCTTCAGGGCTTCGTACCCTGGACTTGGGCATTCTAGTATTCAGGGATTGTTTTGTGCTGTTATTGGACCTTTTCTACAAGGCACGAGTCCTTAGAAATGCTATCAAGCATGGCCCGATGAAATCTCAGGCAAACTGTACTGGCGGCCAAAACAAGCACTAGTCCAGACAGGGGAACAAGGGAAGGTACATGCGCAGCCGCAAGTTCAAAGAGATCAAAATGTAACATTTCCACAGAGATTGGGTTTAGGGCCCAGGGTTCGGAGAGGACTTAGGGTTTAGGGTTTATGTTTTGCATCCCCTCCCGAGCCCTACAATCCCCCACATGCACGCAGAGACGAAGCTGCAGCAGAGACA
>CAJNIZ010009963.1:0-12727 GCA_905231905.1 Symbiodinium pilosum
AGTGGCTTCGTTCAAGGCTTCAAGGTTGTGGTTAAATGGTTGAGATGACACATAGACATACAAAGCTGGTTCGACGTGCATGTTGAAAGCCAGGGATTCTGAAAACTTGTGCTTCCGCAAGCCCTTCCGCGAAGAAATGTTTCCGCGGAGCTTCCGCGTCCTTCGATTTGGTGAGTTTCTGTGCTGCGCACTGAAATTGATCTACCGTAACGTAAAAAAAAAAAAAGGTGCTCAAACTGTGAACAACCTCGATGCACGTATCAACGTCCACCGAATGTCTTCAGGCGGCTGTGCCCCGGTTATAAGAAATTTGGTACTTGTGCGAAAGCGAATCCAGTGTTTCTCGGCGCATCAACCAGGGATAACTACATATCGGTGCATTGTAGGCGTGGAGGTGCAAACAGTAAAATGCCATCAGCGAACTTTAGACTCTGATCAGTCAACGGGTCGCCATCCTCTTGCAAAATAAGCCCCGGAAGCCTGCCCGTGACATCGCCGAGCACGCATACCGCATACCCAGCTCTGAAGCCGCACAAGGTGAACGCGGACACAGTGCAGACACCAACGACGTGACATACGAAAGTGTTTCACCCGGAGCGTTTTCTTCCTCAATCACCCTTTCCCTGTTGATATCCACACGCACTTTGAGCGTAAGGGGGGATGTGTGTGCAAACAATGCGTATCCGCTTGTTCCACATCAAAACTGCTCCCGAAAGCTCAATCAAAGAGGAGCAAACCATTTTCAAACAACATTTTGAGATCACCACCGTGCCGGGAATGACGCCAGCTGATGTTGCCGGAACAGTGCAAGTCGCACGCTTCAAAAAACGAGGGACAAAAAACTGATGAAGCTCAGCCTTGCTGTCCAACCATCTGTGCAGCCAGTGGTCGCGTCTCTGGAAAGCACTCCTGGCCCATGGCGGGAAGCGGAGATGTGGACAAGCCCCGAGCGGAGGTTTGGAGGGGCAACTCCAGGAAATGATGGATGTATTGGCCTGATGAATCGTGGTCAGTGAGAGACGTCGTAGCCTATTTTGTTTCTGGTCTTGCGTTGAACACAAAAGGGTCGACGCACATTTCTCTTTCAACTCCTGTGCGGCGTGTTGTGCCGGGGCGTCTTATGCTCAGATTTCAAGCCAAGGTCTAAATGAGCCCTCTGCTCAACGTGAACTGTGGACACTCCGATAGCTTCGAGAGAGTGAGTGAGTGAGTGTGTGAGTGAATGAGTGAATGAGTTCCACGGCATTTTCTGGTCATGGCGAATCCATTGGTGCAAGTGCACAGCTTGGTGCAACCAAGCTAACACGTCAGCCAATCGCTGATCAACCCATTGAAGGACGTCACCCCGAATGCCCTTTGGCCAGCTCGACTCCTTAGCTCTGGAATCTGCTAATTTCTCAACTTCTGGGCTTCCAAACCGTTCCAATCGATCTTCATAGGACTACTGCAAGACAAATCATCCGCATTCAGATGGCTTTTGATTTTGTGCAATTGAACGTTGTCATGACGCTGCTTTGACAAAGCCAGTCTGCCCCTTCCAGCGCGGCACAAGGCAAGGGTATTTGATGCTTGCATTGCGTCAAACCTGTTGCATGGTCTGCATTCGGGTTGGCTCAACACACAAGCCTTGCGAAGTTGACATTTCATGCGAGCATGTGTGTCTCGGGATGTGTCCAACAAATTGAAAAATGAAACAAACAGCCCACGTAAACAGGGACGGCCGAGAAAGCTTTGGAACTCCGAGGTTCTTAAACTCGCTGTAAAGATGCGGGGGGTGGTGCCGCTTTGGATATGCTGTGGTCGCTCTTCATTTCCGACTGGAAACGAGAGGTTGGTTTTCGCTTTGGTGTTTGACAACTGGCACCATACATGCCCATGTGTCACTGTACGCGAAGCTTTGAGTGAATGAGTTCCCTTGTCCCTCGGATTTCACACGCACACAGCATCACACGGTACTGTCCAGGCGGGCTGTCGCAGCAAGAGCATAGATCGGGGAATCAAACGAACCATAAAGCGCAACACGCACAAATGATTGTATGTGCCTCGCGACGGGAGACTGCAGTGCAAGCACCAATCTCACAATACTAATCCATCGAAAGGTCCTCACTTTGAACCCAAAAACGTCTCAGGCATTTACCTTTCTTGCCGCCTGATTTTGCACGTGATACGGAGATGCTGCTACGGCCAGCGATTGCATCGGTTAGAGCCTCCGGGCTTAGGCTGCTGGTGCCAAGGATGCGCACATCATCTTCCCCGCCCTCGACGGCTACTACCTCGCCAGCTGCGTTTGGCAGCACTTTTGACCCAGCTCCTACGCGCGGCAATTTCAGACAGGCGATGTCTCCAAGAGCGGCGTCTACTCCAGGGAGTTTATAGGCCATTAAGGCGATGAGAGCTCCGAAGTGGCCAACAGCCATGAAAGCGAAGAAGAACCAGAAAGAGAAGAAAACAAACACCGCCGCAAAGGGAGCCAAGAAGCCATGGCCAGAGAAGGCCAACAAGATGCCAGCAGCTTTCACATAGCTGTTCTTCTGCGAGCATTTGCAGCTGAAAAATGTCCAAATTACCCCGAAGTTGGTATGTTACCAAAATCGCAGGCAGGCCCATCATCAGGAGCATCAGACGCCCCGACCATTCATGCCAAAATGAGCAACATGTCCATCATTGAGACTATGCGATTCTCAGCCATACCAAAACGACCATCACGTCCATCACCATACCAAAACGATAATGAGGTCCATCTCCTAGAGTATCCACTTCCCAGAGGATCCATGAAAAAAGAGAAATTCTGAGAAGGTCTGATTACTAGAGCATCCATGCCAAAAGAATAGTTAACCCCATGACCAAGAGAATCCGCTTCCCAGAGCATCCAGCATCTATGCCAAAACAGTACATACGTCCGTCACAGAGAGCATGCGCTTGCTAGAGCATCCATGCACCAAGTGTCGGCATTTCACTTTCAATTTCTCGATACCAAATAATGATTACTGCCATCACCAAGAGCTTCGGATTCGCAGAACATCCATGCCATAACAGTGACTACGTCCATCACCAAAAGCATCCGCTTACTAGAGCATCCATGTCAAAATAATGATTAAGTCCATCATCAAGAGCATCCCATTTTCAAAGCATCTATGCCAAAATAATGACCAAGTCCATCACCAAGAGCATCCGCTTACTAGAGCCTCCATGTCAAAATAATGATTAAGTCCATCATCAAGAGCATCCAATTTTCAAAGCATCCATTCCAAAACAATGACCACGTCCATCACCAAGAGCATCCGCTTACCAGAGCATCCATGTCAAAATCATGATCAAGTTCATCCTGGAGAGCATCCCATTTCCAAAGCATCCATGCCAAAACAATAACTACCTCCATCACCAAGAGCATCCGCTTGCTAGAGCATCCATGTCATTATGATTAAGTCTATCACCGAGAGCCTTCGATTTCCAGACCATCCATAAACAAAATACGAGCCCAGCTTCACGAGCATCCGTTTGGCAGAGCATCCATGCATGAGGCTGAGGCGTAATTTTAAGTCCATCACCAAAAGCAAGCCGAAATGCCACTTTTCGTTGCTTTCATGCTGCAACATGCACCACCTGTTATGTTGATCACATTGAAGCATCTCCGACACCATCATAAGAGAAGATGTAGAGAGTTCAGAGGAGACTCGCGAAACCGCTCGCGGAATGGCGTGGGCTGTAGTACTAGTACTGGACACGTCAGGCGTGCCCGTAAATCAGCAGCGAGCAGCGCGGACATTCTGATGCCAATGCAGTGTTCACGCCCGTTCCAGGCTAAGCATCTATTTCAGCAGCATTCGGCCGTAAAGCCTAAGCCTTCAGCCTGAACACTGCGGTCTACACCCTATGCGCAAACACTCCAACATTCAACCTCAAACCTGCAATCCACGCATCTATCAAAATATTGTGTGCAAGTAGCTCCCTGCGAGGCCTTTCTCGAATACACGAAATTGGAGGCGGGTTTTTCTTCCATCTTCCAGTGCTAGCCTCAAAGGCTTGTTTTTGGGATACCCTCTTCTCCAGACTTCTTTTAGTAGACTCAATAGACTATGCCCAGACGCATCTTTTTTGGCTACCTTGTTTTGCAGTAGTAGCCCGCAAGGCCTCTGTTCATCTACTTTTTCTCTTTTTCTCTAGAATCACTTACTGTTTCTGATGCAGACTCTGTCATGCTCCAACGTGCAGGAAACCACACCGTCCGTTACGCGAAAGTGACCTTGTCGTTGCCACTGTTGATGTTTTTGTGGTTGCTGCTGCTGTTGTTGTTGCTGCTGTTGCTGCTGCTGCTCCTGTTGTTGTTGTTGTTGTTGTTGTTGTTGTTGCTGTTGTTGTTGTTGTTGTTGTTGTGGCTTCTGCTGTTACTGCTGCTGATGTTGCTAACGGTGCGCATTTCTGAACCCATCCTTTTTGTCAAAGTTGCAGCGCTCTGCATTTCAAGATGGAAAGTGCATGGTGGGATTGGGGGGACTGATTATGCCTTGTTTGCACTTGATACACTATTATTAACTGGCTCATCACACTGCCGCCAGCCTTTCACGTATGACACTATATTATTATACATCTTATATACTGGTATATACTCGCAAAACCGAGTCTAGCATATACTTACTAGCATCCTATGTAAACTTTTAGGGCATTAGCTTTGAAACCTGACAGCAGCCACCAAAAAAAGGTTGACAAAGAATCAGCCTTCTGAACAAACCCAAACCACGCTTCAAAAAAGCCACTGTGCGCAGTGTTTTCGCTCACACGCACGCGAAACCCGTGAAGATTAAACAATCTCTCCAGCGCCCTGAGCGCGCAATATCCTAATTACTTGTTTCACGTTATCGTCTCTTGCAGTACCAAATTCAAGGCACAACATCCATGTGATTACAATGGCGGCCGTTACCTTGTTGCTGCTGCTTTGTTTCCTGTTGAGGAAGCAACCCTGCTGCGCCCTCGTGCGCCAGCTGCAGCATTGCCGGGTCTGCTGCACAACGAAGGTGGGTGGCCAAATAAGCTCTGTTGTCGGTCGTCGCGGCCCGACGCGTAAGCCTCACAAAGGGATCGCCACTCGCAGGCTTGTCGACTTGTGCAGGTTTCGCACGAACGTTTCCGCCCAGCGTTGAGAGCCCATGACAAGGAGCCTCGGAGAAGGCCTTGCGAGAGATTACCCGGCACCCTTCGCAGCTGAGAAAAAGGTCACAACGGAAATACGCAATCAGGCATTGCACCATCTTGCCTGCCTTTTTGGCCGCGTTCCGGCTGCAGACCCCAGCTAGCTTCAACTAGATGCTGATATCGTTTTCAAGGTGCTGGCCAAAGAAAGACAGGGCAGCGTTTCACTGTTGAGTTCTGCTGAATCATTCAAAGCTGGCTGGCTCTCGCTTTGGCAGCACGCTAACAGAGGTGAGACTGCCCACGAAGACTAAGGAGGCAAAAGACTGCCTTCACTTGAGCTCGCATCTGGGCGTTCAAGTACTGAAGCCACACTTTGCAGCAATGAGCTCGGCCCAGCTCACCCTTCTTCTTTTTTTTCCTCAGCGGCCTTACAACTGGAGAAGGCAAAGGCAACAAAAGCTGTCCCAGCCCACATCAGCCTCGCCGCTCTGGCTTGGACTCTGCAAAGATGGACTGACAGAGTCTGCCGCTGGTGCAACCTTTTTGCAAATCGGCGCGCGCTTGCCTGAAGAAAATAATTGGCATGCCTTCCGCAGCCGCTTCCTCCGCGGCGCTTCCTTCAATGATTGAACAACTCTGGCTCAGCTGAATTGAATCGAAGCCAGGACAGGTATTGCACGTTCTTCAATCTCACTTCAACTTTGATTCAGCAGCCTCTTCCTTCTTCTCCAGCAAACTGGGAGAGGTGGATCCAGCCTGAGGCTTGAAGGAATTTGGTTTTTTGGCAGGCTTAGTGAGAAGCTGAGACTATCGCACGGCGGCCCATGGCTGGGGCCGGAGAGGCCTTGCGCAGCAAACTTCGTCTGAAGACCCCAAGGAGAGGTTTGCTGTTGGCCTTTAGTATATTGGGACTATATGGGTATAACGGAAAGAAAATGGAAACTGCTACAATGGGTTATATAGGCTTTAGGGTTTAGGGTTTAGGGTTAGGTTTTCTAAGCACAAGACCATGGGCGATGCCAAGAGCTTGTCAATGTCAAAGTCCTGAGACGCGGAGGCGTACATGGTGAGTTTACATGGGTTGTTCTCAACATTATGGGCCCATTGTGGCTATAGACTATATTACGGCACCTAATATTTAGGAGTACCAAACTGGGACCCTCATCTTGGGAATTACTCATATACAGAATCTTGCTCTTGCTGTGTCCTCTTCCGAAATGGATGGGCTGGCAACCCCGGGGCTTTGCTGAGACACCTCGCCTGGGAAAGGCGTCTACTCTCCCTTAAGTAGATAGAATATGGGGTATATGGGGATCGTATTAAAATATACCCAAAGCATCCCAAAGCCATATTCTATCTACTTAAGGGGGACTATATCCCAAAAGGAGGATGGTCATCCGTTGCCCTGCTACGAGAAGGGCACGCACCTTTGGGCGGCCCAGGACTGACTCCTCTCAACTCACCTGCAAACGACCCAGAACCCAAGCCAGCACTCAGCGATCATCCGGCAGGAAGATGTGGGGGTTTCCCAAAATTGGGGGTACCATTTTGGGGGTCCCCATAATAAGGATTATAGTATTTGGGGGTTTTTATATTGGGGTCCCCCATTTTGGGAAACTACCATGTTTGTCAAAGGGAAATGGCACCTTCCAAGTCATCCGGCCTTGCATGCTGAAGCTTCAGCATTGACAACCAGGCAAGGAAAGCATCTGGAAAAACTGGCCAAGATGCTCGTACTCATCCATCTCATCCACACTGATCTCCGGTAAGCTTCCTGGTCGAAGAATGGCAACTCTTACCAGCTGGGCATATGAATCTGACAAACTTTGGGGCAACCACCATGCACAATAAGTGCGTAGCAGCCTGGTTCAGCATGACAGCATGTCAAAAAACAAGATCCAGGATCCATAGATCACTGCCTGGCGTCCTTCTCTCCAATCCAGTGAAGCGGGACGCGAAGGCTCCAGATCTCACCAAATACACATCTTGTAGCTGTGCCGTTGGTTGGATCAGCATGCACTCCTGCCAAGGCCTTACCAAAGAGAAGAAGCCGGCGTAGTTAGCCGTTGTGCAAGCGAGCACGCGTGCTTCGTTCTCCTCAGACCGCTATCTGGCCAGACGCTATTGTCGGACACGTGGAAGCTGCGCAGAAACGCATAGGAACATGTTTGCTGCGTCCCAAAAGTCAGCCCCCCCGCTGCACAATCACATAACACCCAAAACAAAGGTGTATCCCAATCCTGCATGTCGAGGCTGTCCCTGCAGTTGGGGCATCCCAGCTCAAAAAACTGGGCCTGGCGGTGGGGCTACCGCACGGTACACAAGCTGCTTCATGGTCAAGAGTCAAGGTGTTTCAGAAACTGTGTGCCCGCTATCGCGATAACGTTTGCAGTACTGAGGTATCATTATGACACAGAATTGGTATCAACACTTGCCACTTGTTATCTTGCTTGACTGCTAGAAAAGGCGGCTTTGCATGATCGGTGGAGAGTTGCCTTCGCCATGATGAGCCTGCACCTCAGTCCAGCTTTGCGACTGAGACGTGGGAGCAGTACTCATTGCCCTGCACGTGTATCCATGCGAAGTAGATCATCATGGGGCATATCTGCCGTGACACTTGTTCTCTAGCTCTGAAAGCCACAGCACGCTAGCCTCAGGCCCTCCACAGCATCGAGCTATTAAGTTGGCGTGCATCCAGGCTTCAACTTCAGCAGCAGTTGTGTATTTGAGCACTGAAAACTAAGTCTCTGACTGCAGACATGCCCGCAACTTAGCAGTCCCCGTTGGAAGCTGTCGCCTAGGGGGGTGCAAGAAAGCATGTTCAGTCAGTTTTGCTTGCGAACTCGGGCGGCGACTTGATTCGTTGCAGCTGCCTCAATTGCCAGAAAACTGGATGTGTGAATATGCACAGCATTGCTAGAGGCTCCAGCGTATGATCCAGTGGCTCAATCGCAGCATGTTGCACTGGGTTCATCCGTTTTCACACCCAGCCAGGTTGTTTGCTTGGACAGGTTTAATGCCGAATTGATGCGTACTAAGTCCACACTGTTCGTCCAAGATTTTGAAAACTCAAACCAGCCATCTGGCCTTAATATAGTCTGGAAACGATCACCTCTTCGTAAGTCGAGCTTTAAGCTTACTGCGACTGCCTGGCTCCATGTGCTCAGCATGCCTACCTTCCTCATGTGTTTGAAAAACTGCAAATCCAAGGGTCAGCGAGAAGCAGCACTTGGAGTTGGGTCTCTATCCTAGCCCCTGCTTATGCAGCCGTATCTGCAAAAATTCCAGACATCAGCCATGGCCAGCAACAAACGTTGAGCATGGCTTGCAATCAACAAGTTTGTTTAGAATGCCTGCATTCTTTTGAGCAACGATACGTCAGCAGATCATGACCCTCATCGGCAGAGGAAGCGCTTCCAAAAAGCTGCCGACGCTTCTAACGTACTGCTGCCTGTTGTTCAGGGATATCCTCTACCTGCAGAAAAGCAGCTCTTGCAGCCAAGAACTTCTTTAACAAATTGCGCAGCATGAGAACATGCAAAGCACCCGCCGCCTTGCTACGAAGGGTCTCCCTCCGCTTTACGTTTCTTTTGGGAGGCTTCCACTTGGCCAGCTCTGTCTTCCGCCTTCCATACAGGTATAGGCAGATATTGCCATCTTGAGGAGAGGTCTCTTGACAGGCCACACCTCCAAAAAGGCCAGACCAGCGAGGGCACCAGACATTGTCGATTCAGACGGCATTTGCTCCTGAATAAGCATGCACTTTACACCAAGCCTCTGGTCGAGTACTTGGACGTGAAGGTGAACAGTCCTGATCTCCATCTTCATCTTCACCTTCCTTGAGCTTGCCGCCATGGGCCACGACTTTGGCCCATCGAGCTGCTGGGTTCACGGTGTTATCCTCAATGGATGCATCTTTGGGATAAAGACGGTAGAATAGACTTGTTCCGCTCGCCATTTACCTGACAAGAGACAATCACACGGTCTCACGTTTTGAATGCGAGTGGGCATTGCGCCTTCTGCACAGCTCGCCCGTGCAGAACTGTATTGCAGCATGCATTCAAACCGCCAAATTTAGTTGCCTGCAGAATCTGCTAGAACCTGGCTGTTCAAGAAGAGCAATTGCAGATGTTGCTATCTCACGTTTCAGTCGCCAATGACCATATTATGAAGGCTGCAGAGCTGCATGATTTGTGCAAGAGTATACACATGCGGATCCATCTTGCGATACACCCTCGCCTCCAGCTGTGGGAACCAGTGGCTCTCTGATCAAGCAAAGCAATTTCAGAATACGCGTAACATGCTGAACTGGTATCGGCACGCTGGAAAGTGAATCAAGCTTGGCTTGCCAAATTATGAGGCAGCTCAAAACTACAACCCACAGGATTCAACTGTCCCGTAGAACTCTAAAACTTAGAAGCCTTATGCAATCTGAGCTGACTGCTGGCCCTCAGCAACGCTCGGACGACCCTAAGGGCTCTGCTTTCTTTCACCTCGGCGTAATGACTTGTGACACGGGCCGCATCGCTGCCTCGCTGCCGAGCCTGCGAAAGCCCTCAAGCCCTTTTCAGCAAGCATGATTCAGCCTATAGCTTGGAAAGCTTGTGCCGCAAGGTCACTGGGTCGACCGGGTTGGGATCTGCCATCCAGGCTTTGTTTGGGGCATCAAAAGTGGATATACCGCCATCAATAACAATGTCTTGCCCCGTGATCCAAACGCTCTCATCAGATGCCAGGAAGCACACTGCCCGCGCAATGTCAACGCCGGTGCCAGCACGTCCTATCCTGAGGGACGAGACATTGTTGATGATGTTGGCCTCGACCTTCTGCTGCTTCTTGGCGTTTTCCTCTGCGGTGAGTTTGGCTCCTCGCGCGGAGCCAGGCGACCCACTCCAGAAGATGGGCGTTGCTGTGGCACCTGGCGAAACGCAGTTTACCCGAACACCTTTGGGTGCCAGCTGCATGGCGGCCACTCGGCTGAAAGCATCCATGGCACCTTTGCTGGCGCTATAGAGAGGATCCCCAAATCCCGCTTTTTTCGCAGCAATGGAGCTGTTGTTGATGATGGAGGAGCTTGACTGCTTCGTCAGATGAGGTAAGGCATATTTCGTTGCCAGGACCATGGAATTGAAATTCAACGCAAAGTTGGCATCCAAATGCTCTTTCTTGACCTGGTCCACCAGAAAAGGCCCAACAGGCCCACCGGCATTATTGAAAAGGATGTCTAACCTGCCCCATTTTTCGACAGCTTTGTCTATTACGTTCTTAATCTCTGCCTCCATATTAACGTCACACTTGATGAAGGCGCAGGCATCGCCAAGCTCGCTGGCAATCTGCTTTCCAATCTCCTCACCACGCCCGCAAAAGATGACCCGGCAACCCTCTTGAACGAATATTCGCACTGTTTCAAGACCTATGCCACTCGTGCCACCAGTGATGACTGCTACCTTGCCATCAAGACGACCCATGGCCGAAGGAAACGATTAGAACTTACAAACAGCTTGAGCTGTAGCAACCAATTTCATGCGCGATGGGTTCACTCATCACACCGGTTTGCACTGCGCCTTAAGCAGGCAACAACAAGTATCACCTGTTGGGCATTTGGAGCTCCTGCTGCGTGAAGGGCTAACGAAACATTTTCGGGCATCAGCTTATTGGATGAGCAAAAACCTGTGGAGACTGTTTTTCTCTTCCTCAGCACCCTGATTTCCTACCTAATTTGAGGTCGACTCAAATGCTAGTCATTCATTGAGCACACAGAAGAGTGTGCAACTGCTGCGCCAAAACAACATCGCAATATCATATCAATTTCAAACAACATTGGACGATCATCATCAACGAACCATCTTTTTACCTGGTCTCGTCTGTACACAGCCCGCATTGTCATCAAAGCTTACATCTGACGAATTTGTCATCTTGTGCCAGAAAGTACGTATGCATTACTGATTGCGACCTCCATGACGTTTTAGGCCACTGGCAAAACTGATTTCGAGAATGGCGGTTCGCTGGTCGACGTACAAACCAACTTCAACCACCTTCACGTGGTAATGGACCATGTGGCATCTAGCCGTGGAACCAGCAAATATGTGAATACCTTGCCAGCAAATCTGAATGGTGGTGAAGCGAATGAACGGACACTTCGTTTACAGGGCTCAAGGTTTAGAAATGGAATGCAAATTGAGGCTTTAGGGTGTAAGGTGTTATGGTTCAGGATTTTCGGTTTCGGAACGTTTTGGGTTTGTGCTTAGGGTCTGGGAGCTCGGCTTGAAGTTGGGCTTGGAAATCTACAGTTGAGGGTCTAGGCGGTTGGGTTTAGTTTCCTGGGATTTGCTGTCGTCGGTCTTCTAAGGTTTACGGTCTTGGGTTCTGAAGGGCTTTCGGGGCCAGTAGTCTGTACGGCTTTTGAACTCAAAGTCTTCGGGCGTGGGCTCTCGGGTCCAAAGGGTCTCAAGGTTTCGGGGTTCAGGTACAATTTACTGTAACGTTTTAAAGTGTAGGGTTTAAGTTAAGGCTGAAGGGGTCGGGCTTGGCATTTCCGAGTCCAGGCTTAAGCTCGCGCAGTTCGGGTTCACGGGGCAATGTAAGGTTCAGGGTCCAGGAGCCTTGGTTTAAGTATACGATCAGAAGAACACAACAGACGGACAAACGCACAATAGAACAATAACTCCGGTTGCATTCAAATGTATGTTGGTCGCATTGTTTTGGCATTCGGTGTTTGCATGCTTTGCAAACAAAACGTTGATTGCAAAAAATGTTTTGAAATTGCTTGCGGATACGCCAAAAAAAAACACGTCACCAAAAAAAACACACACACACACAAACGCTGCAAGAACGTTGCGACAATATTGCGAGATCGCAATTGCAAGATCATTGCAAAAAAACTGCAAAAAAACATTGCAAAAAGTGCAGATCAAAAGAGACAAAAAGGCAAGCAAAGGGGTCCCTGCTGGGGTTGCTGCTAGCATCTCCGAGCTACCAAGCGCCCAGCATGGCGCACCAAGCGCGGCATGAATTGAATTGATCCATCTCCGCACGCACCCCCCCGACCCAACCACCTCCACCCACACCAGCCTAACCCCCCCACCTTCACCTACTCCACCACCCCCACCTCCGGAATGCCAAAGCCCTCAACAAGTATGCTATATGAGAATACCAAAAAAATGCAAAACAAGCAGTGTTTTGTTGTTTCGCATTCGGAAACCCCAGCAACGCGAGGACTTCAACATGCAAGGAACATATGGTGCATTGCACTTGTTGCATGTTTGCATTTGGGGGTGCGTGGGTCCAATAACACCCAAATTATGCCCCAGGAGGTGCACCGACCCCAAAACACAACAATAGAAAGTGTAATTTAAAACAAAAGCAATCCAGCCTCAGCACCCCAAAACGCAGACAATGTCTTACACACGGTGCTTTGCACATTTTTGCATAGGTCTGTATGTTCTTTTTGCTTTTTTGCAGGTGCCCAAGCCTCAAGGCTTGGTGGGGTCAGAGAGGGCGCACAGGGCTGCGAGAGGGAGTGGAGCGGCATTTCAAGCAGGTCTCGAAGACTTGGGACTGTGAACTTGCGTAAATCAAGGTTGGCGTTGGTAATTAA
>CAJNIZ010009966.1:828-12724 GCA_905231905.1 Symbiodinium pilosum
AGGCTTTAGGGTTTACAGGGTTTGTCGGGTTTAGACGCTTCATAGAATTTCTAGGGTTTATTGGGTTTATAGGATTTAGGGTTGATAGGGTTGTCAGGGTTGCTTCTCCAAAAGGACAGTAATCTACAAGGGACCCCTTGTCCGGTTCCATGTTAGATTGGGCGAGTGTAACCCCTAAACTCAAATCCCTCAACCCTATACCCTAAACCCCAAACCCTAAAACCTCAGTCCTTTGGAACAACCCCAAGAACTGACTGCAAGAATGCCACCCACAGTGCGAATCCTTATCCTTCGACTTACCGTTTCGAAGTCCACACCGTTTGGGCTTAGACCCTAAACCCTAAACCCTAAACCCTAAACCCTAAACCTTAGGGTTTAGGGCTTAGGCTACAGAGGTGAGATATTCATAGGCACAGCCCCTGACAGCAAATACTCGGAGCCCCTACATGCGCCCGCCCAAGCTATGAAGAAGAAGAAGTCCCCAAACTGATCCCTAACAAGGCCGGTGATTTGGGAGATCCGCACAGATTCGACACAGATTCGGGCCCATAGTAGCCCCCTGATACGCATGGTCTTTCATCAGAAGGGCTTAGGGAACCCTAAACCCTAAAGGGGCAGAGATTGGGTACTGCCCCACTCTGTAACAGTTTATATTGAGGGTCATATCAAGGGCCATATGCACAACCATCTTATAAATCTTCTGCCGCTGTTACAGAATGGAAGCAGTACCCAAGGCAGAGATTTCATCCTTCCAAGTTGCAAGAGGTAGGTCATCACTCTCCCCTTGCCCTTCATCTCCTGGGCAACATGAACTTCAGCCAGGTCGTCTGGGCGGTTAAGGATTTAGGGTTTTTAAGTCACCAGAATCTTACGGGTGCTTAGTAATAAATACATGCATAATATATATATATATATCTATCTATCTATTTATGTATTTATCTATATGGATTACCTCGGATTCCCTTCTTCCCCACTAAGAACCAAGTAAGTGCTTGGGCTCGGGGTCCCGGAACCCGGGTTTGTACGAGGCGAGTAAAGTGGTCCCCTAGTGATAAACCCCCCCAACGCCCTGCAATTGAAACCTCTCCATGTTATGTAACGCCACGTACTGGGAATATCCCTATAATTCCTGTAGTTTCCATGTTACTTTCCATTGCCCCAATATAACCCCAATATGTACCCTATAATCCTATAATCCCTATTTTATACTAGGGCCGATGGGGGCTACATTGGCATTAGGACCGCGCCCCGAAATCCTGACAGCTTTAACTTAAGCCTTTAGTTTAGGGGGTTTAGGGGGTTTAGGGTTTAGGGTTGAAGAAGTCTACACCTCAACACCCTCAACCCTGAATGCTACACCCTAAACCCCTAAACTCTAAACCCCTTACCCCCAAAAGCTAGAGGACTGCATTCCAAGGCGAGCGTCTACCCAGCCGCGAGTATAGTAGGTGGCCCAGGTAGGCAAATATCTTGGCTGCAGCGTTTAGGGTTCAGGGTTTAGGATCTGTACTTGGAGGTTC
Organism: Symbiodinium pilosum; assembly: GCA_905231905.1. NCBI lineage: Eukaryota > Dinophyceae > Suessiales > Symbiodiniaceae > Symbiodinium > Symbiodinium pilosum. Next base: position 2,349 of record CAJNIZ010009966.1, read on the forward strand.
AGGAGGACCTAGTAAGTGGGTTAGTAAGTAATGGGGATAAGTAGAGTTACTATACGGGGTATAGGGGGTACTAAGCTACTTACAAAGTCCCCCTGACCCTCCCAGTATAGATTGATGTTTAGGCGCTTAAGGATGTGGGGCTAAGGAGTTCAGGAGTTGGGGCTAAGGAGTTTAGGGGTTTATAGGTTTAAGGTTAGATGCTTGGGGGTTTAGGGTTTCAGAGTCAGCGTGTCGGGTTTTGGGTTTAGAGGCTGCAAGCAGCGTGAGTGTGTACGGCACACTGAAGTGAAACCCCAAACCCTCGACAGGACTTACTCTTCTTTTGTCTGAGCTTCTATCTGTTGCCGACACAATAAGAAGGGGACTATCCTTCAGCAGGAACCCACACATGAGCTATAGTCTAAACTCCTAGCATCTCCCTTGATAAGCCGTACCATACTCCCCTAAACCCTAAAACGCATGCCCTGGGAATATGGTACTATACTAGGTTCCCCGATGACCCCTCAAGAAATAAGGGTACCCTTTTCCCTCACATTCAGCTGAAATTAAGGTGACCTTGAAATGAAAAGAGGGAAGGGATACCACTGCGGTACCTCTGTGATCAAATCTGAAATGGGGAAGTGCTCTTGATTGGTAGCTGTGTGCGCCTACGGCCCCGGAATTCCCTTAGGGCCCCCATTTTCGGTTTAGGCTTTAGAGGATCTAGGGTTAACATTGTGTCGCTACATAGCATCCCTTCACCAGCCACTATCTACTAACAGTCTCCATGGGTTAACCCTTAGGTACCTACAATAGGAGTATAAGGGAATCCCAAAAGGGTTAAGGGTGTAAGGTCCAAGCTAAGTCCCAAGGAGTAATAGCAGTCTCCATGTCATTGTCCATCTCATTTGATTCTATAAACGCTAAGCCCTAAACCCTTACTGTAATTCTTTCGGCCCCTCCGTTACACTCCTGTGAGATTTCTCCCGCGGTAGGGTTCCGGTACCAGCGGGTGGAGGCATTGATTCAAGTAAGCCGCGGTTTAAGGTCTAGGGGTTTAGGGTTTAGGGTGTTACAGGCGTCCCTTGCAAAGGGTGTGAGCGGTGATATTCTTTAAGCTCTAAACCCTAAACCCTAAACCCTGATCCCTTATCCCTAACCCCTTAAGCCCTAAGCTAAAAACCCTAAAAATGGCACTGGCAACTCTTCGGACTTCTACATCGCATGATCCTTCTAAGCCCGAATTATCTAAACCCCGCTTACATTCCGTTTCCAGCTTCTTTTTCCATTTGATTCTCCATTTCGGCACTCTCATCCCCATACACCCTAAACTAAATATACCGCTATAAGTTAGACCCCTGTAATACACACAAAAGTGAAAATCCAGGAAGCTAGGCTGAAAAGGACGAGCTCCAGGGAGCTAGGACTCATTATAGAAAACTGCCACCCTAACTCCTTGAAGAAGTAGCCCTAAGGGCCCAAGGACCCAAATAATAGGGTTTTAGGGCCCAAATACCATTAATAGTATAGTATTTGGGCCCTAAACCCCTATTATTTGGGTCTTTGGACCCTTAGGGTAGACTAGACTATAGCTCAAGCGTCTCCCACTGTGGGTTACCTAATCACCTAACCTGAACCCTACGCCCTAAACCCTTCATGCCTAATCCCTGAATGCGAGGCGTATTTAGAGCTACCATCCCCCTTCAGCGGATAGAATATGGGGCATATGGGGATCTTATTACAATATACCCAAAGCCATATTCTATCCACTTAAGGGGGACTATATCCTAAACCCTACACCCTAAACCCTTGACCCCATATTCTATCTACTTAAGGGGGACTAAACCTTTAACCCCATATTCTATCCACTTAGGGGGGGGGACTAGAATTAAGGCCAATAAAGGGGGGAAACCTTGGAGCTTAGTACATGGCAGTAGTGTTTTTTGGTGGTTGAACCTAATAAGATTATATTCCTTATATAAAATACTATACCCCAAGAAGAGGATATAATCTTACTCTATAATGGTACCATAGTATCCCCAAATAAAATACTACTCAAGTGAGGGCGGTTAGGAGCTCATGGTCTGAGTCTCTCTGGAACCTTGGATCTACCTCCATCCACGCGGTTTAGGGTTTCGGGTTTAGGGCTTAGAGTTTAGGGTTTAGGGTTTAGGGCTTAGGGTTCAGGGTTTAGGGTTTAAGGCTTAGGGTTTAGGGACTGCAACCCTAAACTTTCTGAAGACAGTCAAGCTCGACACCTTAAACTTCGAAACGCAACAGTTGCAAGGCGAGCTTCTGCTTGGTTTCCTCACCGAACTGCACCTCTTGCAACGAAAGGGAAATGAAGGTAAGGGAGTCTCAACTCATGGATGTTTCAACAATACTTTTGTCGGTATCGAAGCCGTATCGTTATTGAACCGTGAAGTATCGAGAATCCACGGTATCGAGATTGAACCGTACCGAAACCCATCAGTATCGAAAACAACCGCCATATCGATACCGAACCGAACCGAAATCCATGAGCATCGAAATCCGTTGACAACTTCCATCGTTCCCAGTTTTCGGGCGTTCTGCGTTACTAGAATCGTTATTGGGCAGCTAGCCCGCCATCTTACATCTGGGGTGAGGTCGGGTGAGTCGTTATGATTTATGGCCCCCCTTCAGCTAGATAGAAATGTCAAGAGAATTCCTCAAAACATCATAGCACGAATCCCCGTATACTCCATACTCTATCTTTTCAAGAGGCACCCTAAACCCTAAATCTTAAATCCTATCTCTATGAAGGGGGGGCCTCTATCTTCTCCCTTAAGTAGATAGAAAATGGCGGATATGTGGATCTTAGTATAATATACCCAAAGCCATATTCTATTTACTTGGGGGGGGCCTATAATTCTATAATTCTACGTAGAGCGATGGCTCCAACCTGACTTGTTTAGGAAACCCGAAGCCCTACTCAAAAGTACACGCAGTTGAGGGTTCAGGATCAGGGTTTGGGTTGAGAGTTAAGGATTTAGGGTTTAGTTTGGGTTGAGGGTGAAGGGTTGAGGGTTTAGGTTTCAGAGTTAGGGTTTGGGGCTGAGGGTTTAGGGTTAGGGGAGTTGCCTCTAGGGCGTCATTGAAGTCAACATCTCGCAGACCTCTCCTACAGCCCTAGGGTTTAGGGTTTAGGGTTTAGGGCTGTAACTTGGAGACGTCCTTGAGGAATATCTGCAGAAGTCTCAACCTCCCCTGCCCCCCGCCCTACCCAGTGGGAGTTGTCCAAAATTCGGAGCGCCTTTTTGGGGGGGAGGGGGGGTCCCTATGACACCTTTTTTTCTATTTGGGAGTCTGTATTTGGGTCCTCGTATTCATGGAAACCCTAATCCCTACTCCCTATGACCTCTAGAAAATACTATGCACCTGGAGGATCTTGGTACTGAGAGGCGTGGCCTGAGGTTTGAATTTATGCCTTTCTACCCTAAGGCCCCAAATCCTAAATCCTAATGTAGACCCATGATGAATACACCTCCTCCTTTTGAGGCCTTATTCTTAGGATCCCTATTAGCTTCTTATTAGGATCCCTATTTTAATCACTATCAAGGGCATAGGGTGCATTAATCACGGGTCTGGGTTAGACCCCAAACCCTCAACCTTGCTTCAGTGTTAGTAAGGAAGGGTGGGCTCCGCGGGGGCACTCAAACGGGACAGACCTGCTGAGAAGAAATCCTTCTAAGGAGACTACAAGGGAACAGATGGGTTCTTGAGAATCCCCCCTAGACCCGAAAGCTTGAACCCAACACCCCAAGCCCTAAACCACGCCTGGTTGGGCAGCGCGGATGCGCCATCCGTGGGAGCAACACCCAAACTCTGAAGCTTAGGTTACTTGGAGGGTCAGGGGGACTTAGTAAGTAGGTTAATAACCCCTATAACCCATATAGTAACCCTACTTATCCCCATTATTAACGCACTTACTAAGTCCCCCTGACCCTCCAAGTAAGAAATCTCATTTGCAGTTCAACATCCAAGTAGCACTGAACCCTAATCCTAGACTCTTCACCGGGGTTTAGGGTTTAGGGTTTTGAGGGGTTCAGGGTTTAGGGTTTAGGGGTTTAGGGGTTAATTAAGCCCTAAACCCTAAACCCTACAGGAACCTGATCCTTCTAACCGAAAAGCTGCTTTCCATGGCCTCACCAGGCAGGCTCTTTTGCATCATCCTGCACCGGCGAAAAGGCTTCAGTATGTATGGGTTTAGGACTTAGGGTTTAGGGTTTAAGATTCAGGGTTTAGGTTTTAGGGCTTTAGGGGTTTGGGGCTTCAGGGTTGAGAGTGTAGGGCTGAGGGCTTACGGCTTCTCAACCTGAATCTAGAGCTTCTTGCTCAGGATTTTGGAGAGAGCTCCAAAATGGAATGACCATAGGGGGCCCCTTGGGATATACGGCCCGAAAACCCTAAACCTTACAGGGGAAACTATGACTTTGCCGATTTCAATTTCATGACCTAGGGTTTAGGGTTTAACCTTGGTCACTAATCCATTATCATATTGAATCTGATTACGACAGACGGGTGTAGGTTTTAGGGCTTCTGGTTTAGGGCTTAGGGTTCAGGGGTTCAGGGTTAAGGGGTGTAGGGATTCGGGCTGAGGGTTTAGGGATATGTGGGATAACACAAGGGCTAAGGACCCCCCTTTGGAGAATGTAGTGGCTCGAAAAGACCTGGAGGAAAATCAGGACCTTGGAAATCAAGGACGCCCGTAATCTTTCAATTCATGTTAAATAATACGGTTTAGTGCCAGCCCTAAACCCTAAACCCTAAAGCTTAATCGGTTTAAGGTTTAGGGTCCCTAATTACCTCAGAAAGCCCCGCCCCCCTACAGCAGAAAAAGCTAAACTTACCCTACCAAAAGTGGTCCTCAGAAGCCCTGCTGCCCCTAAAGCACAGAAAGTAGTCTTCCCCTCCTAAACATGGTCTTCCATGGGTGCACACATCCGGGTTGAGTATTCAGTTTTCGGGTGAGAGGGGGTTGTCTAGGGTCGGTGAATACACACGCACCTGACCTTGAGAATGCCCGATGAAAAACTTCTCATCGTATCATGCTCCATGGGCGTATACCGCCCTGACACCTACATTGGAATGGCTGTTTCCATGACTAGGGGTTTGCTTCAATGTATTCCCCTTCAGGTACTGTGACAGTTGTTATGGGGACTCGCTAAACCCTAAACCCTAGTCAAGCCTAAAATGCTCTTGGGAACCCTGGAGCCCTAAACCCTCAAACCCTAAAACCCTAAACCTAACAACCCCTAACCTCGAGCCACCAACATCACCAACCATACACCTCAAGCACGCAACTTGAAGCCCCACATCGATAATCGATAAACCCTTCCAAGCCTAAAGATTTTTGGGATTAGGGCTTGAACCTTATCCTTTAACCATACTAAATGCTAGTTCCTAGACCTGAATCACCTAGAGTTGCCATGAAAGATAACATCAGTTGTTCGTCGCAATATACCTACCCAGTTTCCTTTTTAAGTGTTGCCATGTTCATTTTCATTTGATTCTCACTTTTGGTATCCTAAACCCTAAACGCTGTACATCCCTGCAACTCCCAAACCCTAATCCCTAAGCCCCAATCCCTAAACCCTAAACCCTAAACCCCTAAAATCCAAAACCCTAAACACTAAACCTACAACCCTAAACCCTAAACCCTAAACACTAAACCTACAACCCCAAACCCTAAACCCTAAGCAAACGAGGTGCCTCGCTGCCATGTTCATGGTGTCGCCAAAGAGACGGAAGCGAGGAAGCCTACAAAACCCTCACAACATGGGGGGTTTCCCAAAATTAGGGGTACCTTTAAAGGGGGATATAGGGATTCTATAGGGTTATATAGAGGATGTATAGGGGTTTTTAGGGGTTAGGGTTGGCTTCTTCTAGGTTTGTAGGGTTTGGAGTTTGGGGTGTAGGGTTTAGGGTTTGGGGGTTTAGGGTTTAGAGTCCGGGGTCCAGGGTTTATGATTTAGAGTTTGGGGTGTAGGGTTTAGGGGTTTAGGGTTTAGGGGTGTAGGGTTTAGGGGTGTAGGGGTAAGGGGTTTAGGGTTCAGGGTCTAGGGTTGAAACCCAAAACCCCTAGTATTGGCCCTTGACCCAGGGGTACTTCTATACCTATGTTCGTATATACCATACTTGGAGGGTCAGGGGGACTTAGTATGTAGGTGAATAACCCTTGTTAACCCATATAGTAGCCCTAATTATCCTAGTTATTACCCTATTTATTAAGTCCCGCTGACCCTCCAAGTATACCCTATCTGTACACTTTAAGGGTACCCAAAATCCCCTAGGGGCCCATACTTGAAACCTTAGAAGGTCTGTAAGGTTTAAACTTTAAGGTGTTGGGGTTTACGGCTCAGGGATAGGTTTAGCGTTATGCCGTAGGGTTTAGTGTTTATCGTGTGCGGTCTGGAGGTTTGAAGTTTCGGGGCTTCGCCCTGGAACGTTAGAACAGGGAGTTTGAGGGTTCCATGTTGGTCTTGGTGTTCAGGTTCCAGGGGTTTAGGGTTTAGGGTATGAGGTTCAGGGTTCAAGGTTCAGTGGTGGCCTAGCGGAACCTTGAGTCCCTGAACCCTAAACCCTAAAACCTCAATCCCTAAACCGTAAACCCCAAACCCCTACACCCTAAACCCTGCACCACCATTAGCCCCATAGTACCCGGGAATCATCGCTGGCTAGGGACCCCTACAACCAACCCAAAAACCTGCCAACCAACCTACCTGCACACCCCCACACAGACAGACATCCACGCATGCATTCATTTTCTACACATCCACCCTGTGAAGCCCCACTACCCTGTCTTGGGTTCCCTCTTTAATGGTGACCATTTGGGGATAGGGGAACCCTAATCCCAAAACCCTATAGCCTAGCTGTAAACCCTAAACCCTAATCCCTAAACCCTAAACCCTAGTCCCTGAACCCTAAACCCTCATCCCTACCAGAACCCATGATATAGGTGCACCCTCTCAACTCCAGTTGGCAAGCCTTCGGCCAACGACCCCGGCAACCACCGGCCCTGTGTGGATTCCCATCTTGACCTGGGTCTAGGGCTTAGGGTGTGGGGTAACTATTAGACCCTAAAAACTACCTAAACCCCTAAACCCTAACCCCTGAACCCCTAAACCCTATACCGGGTTTTGAGAAGTTGGGCTTGGGATTTCAGGCCTGGGACATGGGGTTTAGGTCTCAATCTTGGCTTTGCATGGACACACTACTTTTTGGCGCGTTTAATTACAGGAGGACCTGAGTTGGACAAGTATGATATACTATAATATACCCTAATATGCTACAAAATACTATAATGTGCTATAACATGCTATAACATACTATGATATACTATGACATACTAGGTTGGAAACATGTTCCAGTATCCAAATCTTTCACAATCCATGGAACGGCGGGGGCATAGGGAGATTTATGCCCTAAACCCTAAACAGACTCTGGAACTTGGGTGGTACAAGCAATGCGGCTGACACTTGAGCCCTAAAATAGACCCTAAGCCCTAAACCCGAAGCTCTAACCCTTAGGGTGTAAGGCTTAGGGGCTAGGCCATTGCGCGCGGGCTAGGATTTCGGATCATAGCTGTGGCAATACCCACTTTGCTGAGGGCCGCCTTTGGTCTTGGTTTTGTGCAGGGATGTGTACTATGATGTACTACTATGAACTCTAAGATAATATAAAAATACTATAACATACTATAATAATATGCTACAATACGCTATAATTTATCATACTGCATAATTTTCTACTATATACTACAATACTATGCTATATGTGCATATATAGATATATGGAGTTGTTAAAAACTGACATTTCTCCACCAGGAGGCAGCTTATTGGTGGTTAGCAGGGTTGGGGAAGGATCCCTGAAATCATAGTCCCTAAATCCTATCCTTCATCTCCACTCAAGGCCAATTATGCAGACTGAGGCTGGAAACTTCCATCATGCACCCACTTTTGTGTTGGGCCCAGATTATGGGGATAGCCTGGCCTTTGCTTGGGCTTCCTAATCACTGCACACACTGAAATGCAAGTTGCATGACTATAAATACTCCAAACCTTGGGAATGTTCGAATCCGGTATCACAGGGCATGCAGGAATTCCAAATCAACAGTGATCCGCAACATTGATTGCGCTGGATTACGCGAATAGGGTCTTTATGAAATGAAGAATGGGTTCAACATGGCAAAGACCAACAAAGCTTTGTGTGATTGAAAGCACCCTGGTGCGTAGTGCAAGTTTGACCTGGCCCAAAATATTCACGCGCTTGAAAGTCGGAAAACACAAAGTCTTACCTTTGGTTAGCTGCATATGAAGGAATGGAAAACATTCCTTCATTCCTAGCTAACCAAAGTTAAGAAAGCCTTCAACGTACCCGAAACCAAAAACAAAAAAAACTAGACCCTGAACTAAGTTGGGAGCCAGTAGGTTCTAAGCTTGAGCATCTGCTCCTCGAATTTTGGGTTTAGGTTTTTGGTGTTTATAGGGTTTTGGGTTTAGGTTCTTGGGGTTTATCAGGCTTAGGGTTTAGGGTTCACGGGGTTTACGTTTTTGAGGGGTTTGAATGCCACTAGCTTCCTGGATTGCTCTTGAAGATGAAAGGTTTCAGGCTTGTACCCCTAGGGTTGTACCCCTGGGCGTTGGGATCCCTAGCGGATTACATTAAAGCTGCTGCTAAGGAACATATTTCAAGTTACCATATCATGGGTATATAGTAGATAATGAGGCTTCCGTAATACAGTAACCCTAAACCCTGAACCGTAAAACCATGAACCCTAAACCCTAAATCCCGAAAATCCTGAATCCCTAAACCCCAAATCTCTAAACCCTAAATCACTAAAACCTAAATCTCTAAACCCTAAATCTCTCAACCCTAAACCTCTAAACCCGACCTAAACCCTAAATCCCTACACCGTAGTCCCTATAAAACCTAAACTCTAAACCCTATATACTTTCTATACCCATATTATGGTAACATAGTCTAGTATATATAGTATATAACATAATTCAAGTTCCTTAATAACAACTCCGCTTGTACGCAGGTAAGCGGCCAGAGGCGAGTCCGAGTTCCTCAGCACGGGTACAACTACGGTTTAGGTTTCTGGTTTTAGGGTACAGGGTTTAAGGGTTTAAGGTTTAGGTTTGGGCTTTAGGTTTAGGGTTTAGGGTTTAGGCTTTAGGGTATAGGGTTTAGGATTTAAGGTTTAGGCCGTTTAGGCTTTAGGATTTAGGATTTGAGATTTAGGGGCCGGATTTCTGTCTTTCGAAGGTTGAAAGTGTGGGCCGTGGGTGTTGGCCTTTATCCCTGGGATACTTGTATATCTCTACTGTGAACTCTATATCTACCCGTAAGGGCCTCTGGGATACCACCTATAAGGCCTAAGGGACTTCCCTTTCAGTTTGGGTAAGTCTTCCCCATATGAGCTACAGTCAGTCAACTCCCAATATCCCCATAAATAATCCCTCTAATACTCCCTAAATCTTGCAACCGCCTATATAACCCTCCTGTAAGGCATTAAGACTATAGCTTATATGCGCTCAAACCAATACATGATTATTTGGGCCTACCTCAAGCCTGAACCCACGCAGCATAGGGCGGAAGCCACTAACCCGCGTAATGCTGGTCTGGGTTCATGAGAAAGGGCGTTTAGGGTTTAGGGCTTCCGGGCGGCTGATGCCGGGGACTTTATATTCATAAGTTCTCAATTAATAGACTCCTACAGTATGATGATGAGCTTCTCACGATGGCTTAGGTTATAGGGCATACTCTTCTAGCCGCCAAAACCCCCAATCCGAAACCCAAAAAACCCAACGAACCTTATGAGCCGACCCCCCTAGTACCCCCATACTAGCCCAATACGACCCCAATATTGCCCTAATATTACCCTAATATTACCCTAATATTACCCCAATATTACCCCAATATTACCCTAATATTGCCCTAATATTGCCCCAATATTACCCTCCTACACGCTGAACCCTGGTACTTGGACTTCCAAACTCTAAACCCAGAACCCTGAGTCACAAATCCTTAGGGTTTAGGATTCAGGGTTTAAGGTGTACGGTTTAAGGATTCAGCGCTGAGCTTTGACGCTACCCCTAGCTCGAGTCATCTCAGCCCAATACCCTTGACACCAAGCCCTAAACTCTCTATCTCAAAGTACCCCTGCCCGTAAATCCCACAACCCAACATGACCCAAGTGCTCATTTCTCTTTCCACATTTTCCATTCGACTCTCCATCGTTGGAAATTCTTCAGGCCCCTATACCCTAAGCCCTACAAATCTCTATTTGTGCATACACCACCACAAAGAGAGAGAGAGAGAGAGAGAGAGAGAGCGAGAGCGAGGGTGAGAGAGAGAGAGAGAGGAGAGAG
>CAJNIZ010009967.1:0-12722 GCA_905231905.1 Symbiodinium pilosum
TAAGCCCTAAACCCTAAGCCTAGTTGCACCGGCTGTAAGGGCTGTAGCTACGTAGATGCCATAATGGTGCGCGGTATGGTCCCGAAGTCCCAACCCCAGAACCCAAAAACCCCAAACAGGCGCCGAAACCTACCTATACAATTATCGTTATCATTATTACTATGATTACTCCCTGAGGTAGCAGATCGCAAGAACGGGCCGGCAACACGTGTGGCTGACACAGATCGTGGGCCTGGCATTCCAAAAGATGAGGGCGGAGGTGTTTCTCAGACTCGCGCTAGGGTTTAGGGTTTATGGTGTTAGGGTTTAGAGTTCAAGGATAAGAGCCCTGAACCTCCTAAATCCTAAACCCCTAACCAACAACCCTGAACCTTCTGATTAGTGTGCACGGGCACTCCAGGGAGTTTCAGGACCCACAGGACTTAATTACAAAGGAATACTGGGCCTTCCGAGCGAGAATTTTTCTCGTGTCCAAGGAGACACTTACCGTTACAAGGAGATGCATTCCATACCCTGGCAGCCCCTGCACTGATCCACCTCTAGTATCTTCCGTGATCCGGGTTTAGGGGTACCTCCAAAACACCTCAAAATGATGTGAGTATTTAGGAAGGACCCTACATTACGATGGGGGGGGGGGAGGAGGACGACGCGACACATTATGTTCGGGGACAAGGATTCCCCTCTGCCTGGCGTTAAAACCCTGAATATGAAACTAATAATACCTGAACGACCTGGTGCGTAGTAGGCAATGGATTCTCATTGTAGCCCCTAGATAATTACCCATAATACTTGCTAGCGTCTTTCCTCCCAATCCCTACGAAGCACTCACCCTAAGGGTCCAAGTACCCAATAATCATATACTTCCCCAAAACCTGTAATTACTACAATTACTAGTCCCCCTAAACCCAAGTACCTAATTATTGGGCACTTGGACCCTCTGGGCCAGAAATAGAACCTTCAACGGAGGCCCTGAAGCCGTCATACACCCAGAGTCAACTGTACAGCCCGAAGTCCCCTTCCAGAATCCCCACCCTAAAACCCGAAAACCCGCTATCCCATCCAAAGCCCTAAGGGTCCAAGGACCCAAATAGTAGGGCTTTAGGTCCCAAGTACCATTCAGATTAGAGTATCTGGGCCCCAATGCCCCATTATTTTGGGTTCTCGGACCTTTAGGGAACCCTAAGCCCTAAATGCTTAGGCCTAAACCCTAAACCCCTAGCCCTAAACCCTTAACCCTAAACCCTTAACCCTAAACCCTTAACCCGAAACCCTTAACCCTAAACCATAAGACAATTTCAAAAGTCCAACCCATGGACTCTGGCTACAGATCACGGTCTGCATGATACGAGAACCCTTCACGGCTTAAGCTTGAAGGTTTCGGTGGTTTCGGTATGGGCTCCGGGTTTAGGGTTTAGGGCTTAGGGTTTAGGGCTTAGGGTTTAGGGCTTGTTGGCTTGGGGTGAAGCACTCCACGAAGGACACCTTCGGCACAAAGCGTTCAATGTTTCCCGAATGGCTTGGCCAAAGCCTTTCATGCGAATAGGGTACCCTTCCTCAGGAGGGATTACCAAGCGGTAGGAGGGCAGTAGGGGGGCGCCTTTACAATTCTTCTGAAGAACTCCCATGGCTTCTTGCCATGACCTAATGAAAGGTTTAGGGTTTCGGGATTAGGGTTGAGTTTAGGGCTTGGGGGGTTTTGATCATGATCAACATGGCCCAACAATACAAGTGCTGTAGTACGAGGGGCAGCTATATTAGCAACAAGTGAGGCATCTCGACAAATGCTAGCGCGTACGGATGAGAGCTTCTCAAAAGCTCTGCACATAACTCTTACATAATCGTGATCCCATAATCATGTCGTAAAATCCCCGTATATTACTAAAGTTCCCGACCGGTACTGTGAGTACCGGAAAAAGGCTTCCACCACACAGTAGCTACCGCAGCATAGCTACCCATGCTGCGGATGCCACGCTCAAGGTTGCTATGTGGTAGTTTCCCAAAGATAGGGGGACCCCAATATAGACCCCAAAATACTTTAATCCGTATTATTAGGACCCCCCAAAATGGTACCCCGCATTCCGGGAAACTTCATGTGTCCCAAAGCCAAACCCTCCATACTAAACCCTAAACCCTCAAGCCCATATAACCTTACCATGACGTAGGGTACACAAAATTTCTCTAACTTGAAAACTTCAGAAATTTCAAAGCCAAAATGACCCCCTCCCTCCCCAAACCCTAAGTAATGGTGATAGACCCTAGCTCTCCGGATGCCTGGTATCTGCTATAGAACGTGCAATGCAGGGACCCAGAAACAGTACCAATACCATCCTGCGTCTCTTGAAGTTACTCCATACCTTCGGTTAAGGTTAGGGTTCAGGGACTAGGATTAAGGAATTAAGGTTTAGGGTCAAGGGATTAGGGTTTAAGGGATTAGGGTTTAGGGATTGCGGGTTAGGGTTTAGGGGTTAGAGTTTAAAGGTTTTCTAAAAGGAACCTGGAGCCATAAGATTGGGTCATTCTTAAGGACTAGGGTTTAGGGTTTAGGGGGGTCCCACCCACTCCTGGATGAGAATCCTCAACCCTCAATCCTAAACTACCCCAAGCCCCAAACATGCCGACAGTACTATGTCCTGAGCCGTCTTCTGTTGGCACTCCAATGAAGGCAACCTGAACTATGCGCGGTTGAGGTTATAGGGTTTAGGGTTTATGGGGTTTAGGTTCAGGGTTTAGGGTTTAGGGTTTATGGGGCTTAGGTTCAGGGTTAAGGGTTTAGGGTTTGGGGTTTGTAGGGTTTAGGGCTCAGGGTTTAGGGCTATTGCATGATTTGGTTATGGGTTGGTGGCTACCGGTGCTGGAATGGAAGCCAGTGGGAAAAAGGTCTGTGGTAGTGGGTTGGTTATGTAGGGATTAATACGTGCATCCACTGCACCACCCTACACCCTAAACCCCAAACCCTCAAGCCCATATCAACCTACCATTACTTAGGGTACCCAAATTTCCTTGAATTTAAGATTTCAGCAATTCTAAACCAAAATGACACACACCCCCACCCATCCCCCCCCCCCTCTCCCTCCAAAAAAAATAATGGGAATAATCCTACCGCCCTACAGCACCAGCAAGGTTCGGATGAAGAGTAGCAAGCACTGTAGAGGTCTACGACAAGTTGCTAATGTGAGAAGCGTTTTTTTGGATGGTTGAACTCAGTAAGGTTATATTCCCTATATAAAAACTATACCCAAAAGGAGGATATAATCTTACTCTATATTGGGTACCATAATATCCCCAAATAAAATACTATTCATGTCACGGTGGGAGCTTTCCATGGTACCTGATATCTCCATACTTATCCCAGAAAACACTTGAAGTGAAGGCCCAAAGACTACCCTGAACCCAACTTGAAGCTCGAAACCCTAAACCCTGAACCGTGGTAAACCCTCAGCCCTAGACACAGAACCTTAAACCCGGACCCGCTACACCTTCAATCCTGAACCCTAGCTATCCCCGTTTAGGGTGTAGAGTTCAGGGTTTAGGGTGTAGGGTTTCGGGCCCCCCTGGGTGGCATCCTTAAACATACCCCCAAAACCCTTGATGAATGGGGTCTATTCTACAACAACAGGGGGAAATCAATGGAGGGTCCATGGTTTCGTTTGTTGGGCCTTAGGGTTGCGCGACCCTAAACCCTAAAACGCCTTTATGGTTTAGGTCCTGGGGCGTACAGGGTCTCAGGGCTCAGTTTTTGAGGCCTAGGCTCTGGACCCTCAGGGTTTTTTTTAGGGGTTTAGGGTATATTAGGGCTTAAAGTCTAGCATCTGGGGTTGGAGGATCCAGGGTTTAGGTTTGTGCTCATTTTTTTTGTATGGCCCTGCACAGGTGGGAACTTCGTAGGATGAAATGAGATGCTTCAGACCATCCCAAAGAGGAATCTTAGGATGGATGCCTATGTTATCCAATGCTCGCAGAAAATCCTCCCCACATCCTACCCGCACGCAGTCACCCAAAGAAACATAGAAGCCCAAAACGGGCCCTAAGGATGACCAGCATCCGTCTTTCCGTTTGGCTTCATTACATGTTGCGGGAGAGTGTATGACACCGCCCTAAACCCAAAACCCTTTGCTAAACTTCAGTTGAGAGCTACCTTAATTGGGGTTCCCCTTGGTACCCACCCTCTAAAATGAGGTTTGGGATAATCGGATAGTCTTCACTATGTTCGGAGGAGGGTTATGGCTTTGATAAGCTCACCCCCCCCCCCATCAAGACCCTACCCCCTACCCTTAACTATCATGTGACTAGATTAGGATCCTAATCTTGAGTTGTTCTTGGCTTCGTCGGTGTGCTGGTAGTCACTCAATTTAGCGGCCGGGACTCCGAAGAACGTTATCTTGTAGTGTTCCTCAGCGAGCTACCTTGACGCGGTAAAGCTGCGAAAGCGGGCAAACCTTGCGGGCTCAACCACCTCCCATCCAATCGGGACCCCCCTCTCTGCCCATGTTGGACGAGTGATCGTCATTGGGTCCTTTGGACAGTCATCTGGTGGAGCGTAACTGAAGAATCCGTCCGGATAATACATCGGTCTTGATCCCCACAACGATTGATGCCGCACAATACGAGCATCTGGACATGGTACTCCTTTTACTGTAATCCTGGAAGGGGTGACCACAAACTTCTTAATACAACATATAGCCCACGCCAAAACCCCATATGTGGGCAAACCCCATGTCTTCACCCTGATCTCCGGGCTTCTCCTTGTTTTAGACGCTCAGGGATTTTGGCTGGAGGGTTTGCAATTAGTTTGCCCTGCCCCGGACTGACATAAAACCCAGTACACCCCCCTGCTAAAAAAACGTGCTCTATGTAGGCCTCATTTGAGCCATAGTCTAAACTCCTAGCATCCCCCTGAATAACCCCTATACTAATCCATTATGTAATCCCTTATATAGCCCCCTTCAAGGAGTTTAGACTATGGCTCTTTTGGGATTCCAGGTTAGCAGGCAGCTGTTCAGATTTAAGGATGTGAGGCCTGCGGTGCAGAGGTTTGCCGCTGGAAGTTCGAGGCATTGGCCATCCAGTTCAGGACTTGTCTAAGGACTGTTCAGCTTGAACCCTAAACCCTAAACCCTACCACCATGGGCTATTAGACCCTAACATTCCCTATTAGGACCCTATTAAGGGTAGATTAAGGTACCCTAAAGGTCTAATAGCCCATAGTGGTACAGTCGTAACCCATCTTAAAGGGTCCCCAAAAGGAGAATACAAAGGAAAATCTAGTATTCCCCGGAACCATCGCGCAAAACCTAAACGCATGAGGCATTTCGGAATTCAGGGCTTAATCAGGGCTCAGGGTGTAGGATTTAGTCAAGCCGGCAGTGGACTAATGTAGACCCATGATTGATAAACACCTGTTAATTAAGGGGAGCGGTGTTTAGTAATCAGGGGTCCACATTAGCCTCCACAAGTTTTTTGTCGCAAGGTCTCCAATGGGTGCAACCCCAACCCTCGAACCCAAACCGCAAAGACCTAGATCCCTGAACCCTACATACTTCTGCTCCCGATACGCATACTCCAAAACTGCCCTAAGGGTCCAAGGACCCAAATAGTAGGGCTTTAGGTCCCAAATCCCTACTACCCCATGATGCACCGCTGGTCCCGAGATCCCGACGGCTTACTTGGGCCTTCGCCGCGAATGACCTCGCGGAGGGTTTAGGGTTTGGGGTTTAGGAAGAGGGTTTAGGTGTTTAGGGGTTAGGGTTTACGTGCAACTCTGATTTGCAGCTCTGTAGCAATCACCCTCTACATGGTAGGTATAGCGGTATAACTCATAAAACTGTAGGTAGTTGGGGATTACAGGTACTCCCCTGCCCCTAATATTAAACCCCCCACCTCCCTAATATCGAATACTCCCATTATGTGGTATGTTATAGTATATTGGGAAAATTTACTACAGGGCCTAAATGATTACCATTATAATTCTGAGGTCCGTTTGAGTTACCATATACTCTAATTGCACAAGGAATATGGAACCAACATATTGGTAATAATTTAGGCCCGTATAAATTAGGGGTCTAGGGTTTAGGGGGCTTGGGATGAAGGATTTAGGGCCCCTATATTAATATTAAAGGGGGGGCATTGAGGGGAGAGAAGTGTTTAGGGTTGAACACTTCAGACTTTTGGGGAGCGGGGCCTCCCGCGTCTTAAGTTTGGGACTTTTTGGTGGATTTTAGGTTTCAGGGTTTTGGGTTCAGGGCTCAGGGTCTAGGGCTTAGGGTTTAGCATTTAGGGGTTTGAGGTTTAAGGTTTAGGGTTTGGGGCAACAATACCTACATTGGGCCCTGAAGTATATAAACGGTAGACGCGCAGGGCCGTCTGCATCCTTAGCGCAAGGTTTAGCGCCGTGGGGGTAACATACTTGAGAAATCCTACAGGGAGCTGTCTGACATCAGGATCGCAATAAAACCCTAAACCCTAAACCCTATAAACCCTACACCCTACAGTAATTTCCAAATCCTCAGATCCAGCTGCACAACTGAAATTGGGAACTTTTCCAAAACTCTGAAGTCTCTAGGGTTCAGGGTTTACTATACTAGGGTTTAGGGGTTTAGGTAGTGATGATTACATGGCTACGGAATAGAAGTTTTGGCTGAACGAAATAATAGCAAGGCAGGAGCAGAAGAATCAAGAGCCGGAATTGATCCTGGCAGTGGAACCCTCAACCCTAAGTTAACTGGCAGGGCCCTAATGGGCCCGAGACCCTCTGCACCAACAAGTTTGCTTAAATTTGACTGAAGGAACCCCTGACCATGTAGAATTCTCACTGGTTGGGGAGGGGATCATTAATCAGAATCCGGCTTTAGGGTTCAAGCGAACCCCTTTGCTCCAGGAAGAGGGATCCTGCTGGGGTGTATGTAACAGTTTCACTTCATGTATACACCCCAACCGGGCTGAGAATTAAACTGATCCCTGGCATTGGCGCAAAATAAAACGGCCCCCGGGCCATCCGAACACCTTCAAGCTCCATGGCTTTGGATTAGGGTTTAGGGCCAGGGAGATTTGTGGATATAGAAAGATGTGGTCATCGTTCCTTTTGGCGCGTACCTTACAACCCTACTTATAGCTACTAATGAAGCTTCAAATAGCTCTAAACCCTGAACCCTACATCTTGCCCACGCCCCTGCAATAGCCAACACTCCCACACCCACCTTTCCGAACTTAACACTCCAGGCCCTGGTCCTAAAAGCTTGCTTGGTAGCTTTGTAGGGTTTAAGTAGTTTCCACAAGTAGGCGGAACCCCAAGATGTAATAATCCTGATGATGGGGAACTCCGAAAAGGTACCCCTGATTTTCTGAAACCATACTCCCTCTGAACCACTATATGATCCCAGCTTCCATTTCATGTTCCATGTTATGTCCACTTGATTCTCCCTCTAGGAATAATGTCCATACTGTGGAGTCCATACCCTAAGCCCTAAACCCTAAGCCGCGTCGAAACCCATTTGAGCCATAGTCTCACCTCCTAGTATCCACCTTGACACCCAGTATAATACCCCCCTAGATAATCCCAAACATGACCCCCTTTATGGCGTTTGGACTCCAAATCCTAAACCCTAGATAGCCACCCGTTAAGGAATTTAGACTATAATGCCCCCCCTGTATACGCCCCTATTAAGAAGTTTAGACTATAGCTCATCTGAGGCCGCCAGCGAGCTTGATACCCCACTTGCCATTCTCGTTTTTGTCCATGACCATCCTCGGGGCGCCAGGTTTACCTCTACCTGGACCCCACAAGTATGTAAAACAATGGCCTTTATGGCTATTATTAAGGGTTTAGGGCTATCATTTTGCATACTTCTGGGCTTCAGGTAGACCCCAAAGACCTTCAGAGCTTTTAGGACCCCATGGTATGGTTTAGGGTTTAATTTAAGGTTAAGGTTAAGGCTATATAACTGAATTCTTTGGGTCAAAGGCAAAAGGCTTCGGGCCTCGGCGTTGGGAAGGTTCGGGATTCTTTGTTGCAACTCCCAAAGCCTAAGCCCCATAAACCCTGAACCCCATACCCTAAACCCCAGCAAAACCCTGAAGCCCTATAAACACTCAACACTACCAGTCCAGTCCCCCGGCGTGCAAAATTCTCCAGGATCCCTGAAAATTCCGCCTAATTTTGGGTCTACGTAGGGTTTCGGGTTAAGGGATTAGGGTTAGGGTTTAGGGTTAAGGGATTAGGGTTAGGGTTTAGGGTTAAGGGATTAGGGTTAGGGGTTTAGGGTTAAGGGATTAGGGTTAGGGTTTTAGGGTTAAGAGATTAGGGTTAGGGTTTAGGGATAAGGGATTAGGGTTAGGGTTAAGGGTTCAGGGATTAGGGTTTTGGGTTTCTGGCTGACGGCTATCAGGGTCTAGGGCTTAAGGCTTGCGGGAAGAAATCTGTAGATTTGGGATGGCCGCGGCGGAGGGGCTCACAGGACCCTGTTTTTAGGAGGTACAGAAGCCGAACTATAGCTCCGGAAACTGCATATGAGTGATTGTCGAAATTATGGTCCCTTTTTGGATCCCTATTATAATACGGAACCTAATATGAAGGGGACCCAAAAAGGGACCATAATTTTGACAACAACCCATTGGAATGATTATAGGTTATCGGCCAAGATATCCTATCATACACGTCCAGCACAATCAAGTTTTAACCCGGGCATATTGTCAGGAACATGGGGACTCGCAAAACTCAAGGTTGGGTCGCGCTCTTCGAGCAATGGTGAGGATGGGATTGCGTTGGATCTTACGTTATGTAGTATATACTTGGACCCGAAGGTAGTTATACGGGAAATCCTTTGGGCTCAAAGTATATACTATACATACCTACATGGGCCCATGAACATCAGACATGTCCCGGTTGGAGCCGCTCACTGCTGCAATGCTCCGCTTCAGAGCGAAATGGATTGCATTGAGCAGTGCGTTTGTGCTTGTGAACATCTGAGCTGTTGTCTAAACTCCTAGTATCCCCCTTAATAGTCCCCTATATAATCCCCTATATAACCCCCCTTTAAGGAGTTTAGACTATAGCTCATCTAACATACCCAAAATCAGCCCTTGCAGAATCCTCCAAGGAGACAGCAGGATCCCATCTTAAACCCCTACGTGATATTAAGACTTCTTGGGGGAGGGGGGGGTGCTCTGACTTTGGTTTCCACGCTACTTCGGGCAGCGTCCCAAAGGCTAAAACCTGAATACTAAACCTCTAGACCCTAAATCGCCAAGCCCGGAACCCGAAACCCCAAGCATGACATGCTACATAAGTGCAGTATGGTCACTGGCTTTCGGCTCCTCAATAACACCCGACTCCTTAACAGCAACTCCCCTCAAACCTTGCAAGCCTTGAGCCCTAAACCCTAAATCCTGAACCCTAAATCCTAAGTCCTAAACCCTGAAACTCTGAGCTCGTAGCTGGTCACCGCCCACGACATTGTTGGGGAGAGGGATGCGTAGAATCACGTCATCTGGGGCCGAAACCTGGCAAGACTTGTAGGGTTTTGGGCTTTGGGCTTAGGATTCGGGATTAGGGTTTAGGATTTAGGGTTCGGGATTTAGGGTTCAGGGTTTAGGCCTTATGGGTTTATAGGGTTTAGAAGGCTTGTAGGGTTCATCAAGTCGATGGGGCTTTGAGGTCTCATGGGGTCCAGAGTTGTTGGAGTGCCTTGTGGGGGTTTTCTTGCAAAGTTCATGTGATCTCGGTGCTAGGATTTGGGCCTGAGGCTCCGGATTCAAGGCTGACGATTCAGGTTTGAGGCTTGAGGTTTGGGGTTTGGAGCGTAAGGTTAAGGGCTTAGAGCTTAAGCTGGGGTTTAAGGCCTAGGGTTTGGGGTTCAGGGCTTGAGGGTCAATGTCTTGCGTTGGGTCTGTTCAGGCGTAGGCATTGAGACATGTCCTGCTTGAGTGGCTGGCATGGGGGCCGACTCCGGCGACGGCTCCGTGGTCAGTGCCGCAAGTCTGAGTGGTCAGTGCCGCAAGTCTGAATTCCAGACACTTTCGCGCCCGGATCTGCCCATTTATCGCCTGTCACATATGCATGTTTGCGTCATGACTGTCCTCCTGGGCAAGTACTCGTTCTTCGGCCGAACGACTCTCTCCAGGGCGCGCTTTGGAGCTGTAGGCCCACGAAGCATGGTCCCCTCCAGGGCTGGTTTTGGTTGTACTGGTGTAAAGTTAAAGACGGACCCTAAACCCCCAAAACCAAGGAACCACGCTGCCAGGCTCTTAATCCCCTCCCCCTACTATTAAACACCCAGAAATTAGTGGCTATAAGGGTTTAGGGCTTAGGGATTACGAGGAATATTAAGGAGTGTAATCCTCTCCCCCTAATATGAAACCCCCCACCCCCCAATATCCCATTATCTGGTATGTTATTCGATATTGGGAATATTTAATGTGTGTGGGGGGGGGGAAGGTTACTATTAGGGGGAGGTGATTAAAGCTACATTGTTGAGAGTTCTGATGCTCCGTTTCGGGAAACATGCTTTATGGCCCTGTCGCGGTTGAGATTCTTTATTTAGGGTCTAAGGCTATCTTTACCCTCGGGGCTCCATGCCTACATTGGGCCCCAAAGTCTGCAAATACCCTAAGCCCCTCCATGCACAAGCAGGAGCCCACACCTACTTAGAGATAGTTATAATCAGAATCATAGTGCTGGAAATAAAGGTTTGGGGTTTAGGGCTAAGATGGGCTAAGAGAATGTGACAGAAAACAATGCCTGTGACGGTGCTTGGAAGAGGGTCAGTAGTGCCCTACATTCCTTGCTGCAATTTCCCTAAGCCCTAAACCCCAAACCCTAAACCGAAAATCCTAAATCCCTAAGCCCTAGACCCTTAGCCCTAAACCCAAAGCCCCAAGCCGTAAACCCTAAACCCAATGCCCAAAGGCCCTAAACCCTAAACCCTGAGCCCTAAATCCCTAAACCCTAAAAACTCTAAACCCATCAACCCATGAGCTCAAGCTCCAAAGGTGCGCCTCGGCGAGCCCACAAGAAAAAAGACCAGGATACAGTTAGGGTCCTACCAGTTCGGGTTTAGGATTTGGGATCTAGTGTATTTAGGGCTTATTGATTTCGTATACTAGCACTAGAGCATCATGAGGATCACGTGGGGAGAGGATTCCTGAAGATGTGGTCTCCAGTTTTGCAGTAGGTACGGCAGATGGATGAAATATTGCACATTATTGCACCACTTTAGATCCGCAACCCTAAACCCTAAACCCTTGAGTGTGGGGTGGACAAGGGGGTGCAAGATTTCCTCCAGGCACTTTATCAGGGCCGGAGTAGTTACAAGGAGGCTTCTTAAGCACCCAAAACACATAGCTAGTTCTTCAATCTGTCCCATGGTCTTTGGTGATTGTGTCCCCAAAACTTGCTGCACCCCGACATTGAAACTAGCTGGGCAACCCAAACCAACTGAGGTTAGAAGATCCCGCAAAGAAAAGGTCAAGGGGCCCTACAACAGCCCCTGACCCCGAACCCTAAACTCATGGTTTCCCCTACTGACTCCCTATACTACTCCCCTGGGTGCCGTATTCAGATATAATTAGATTTAATGAAAGCTGATGAAGGGGAAGCCTTCGGGTAGTAAGGGAACCATGATAACCCCGATGCCATAATCCTTTCACCCTAAATTGCGCTCCCCGACTTGAAGCCACTCTAAACCTCACCCCAATCCCAAAACTCTACATCCTACACGTTATGAGGGTAGGTCCCACTCACTAAGACGGACCATTGCGGAGGGCCGTGGTTATGTTCGGGTCCCTCTATATACATGTAGAACGTCAAACCACAAAGGGCACCCGAAATTTCCGGAACCACCCCGCCCCCCCGCCCACACATCTCCACTTCACCGCAATTTTTGGGACGCGCCTAAACCCATATTAAGCCCTTAATGTAAGCAGCAACAGGACTGCCATACCTTGAGTGTAATCCCAGGCTCCACCTCCAGTGTCTTGGGTTTTAGGGTTTAGGGGTTTGGGGTCTTAGGAGTTTAGGGTTTTAGGGTTTCAGGCGGGGGTTCTGGAATACAACTACGAGTTTTCTTTTGGACCCGTAGGGTTCTCAAACTTGAGTTTGGATGCTTAAGCCATGGAATGTGAAAGTAGGGTAGTTGCGAAACCCATAGCTCAGGGGTTCGAACCTTGAGGGTTTAGGGCGTAGGGCTTGTATAGGGTACAGATCTACAGTGTTTCACCTGTGTTAGGTTTTGGTGCTTCGATTCTTAAAGATTCCGCTGCGAGTCGAAGCCCATATGTAGTACCTATTTCCGCACCCTGCACTGCAAAGTGACGCCTCAGTCCACACTTGACGTAGAAATATGGATAACGACCAATATCATTCCCTAACCACTCTTATATGGCAGCAGTATAATGGCTAAGACGCCCTACTCACAATTTTTGAGGCTCCTACATGAACCCTTCGCACATGATGCCGGGAAGACCCGACTGGCGAGCGAACGAGGGGAAACTGACATGTCGAGAACATTCTGAATAAGAATACTTATTATCACAGACTACTTGATTTGAGTTCTTTCTCTACCTGGCTTATGATCTAAACCATGAACTCTACGCCGCAAAGCCCTGAACCTTCAAGCACAGACCCTGAACCCGTCAGAGCCATTGAACGTCCAAACTCAAACCCCGAGCCCTAAACCCCAAGCCCTTCACGCTAAAGTCTTAACCCCAAACCCTTAACCCTAAACCAACCC
>CAJNIZ010009968.1:0-16827 GCA_905231905.1 Symbiodinium pilosum
GATGCCATTTCCTTCTGTCGAAATTTAGTCTGGGAATTCTGAAAACCCGTCTGCCAATTCGGGAACAAAGCTTGTAGTAATCTTTCAACCGCTACCGCCCATCCCAAAACCGAATGATGCGGCAGAGGGGGAACTAAGGATTTCCGAACGTCCTGAATGAAGCGAGAAGCAACCAGATAGGAGATATCAGCCCGACAACATCTAGATTCTCCAATGGGAATACTCTCAATCACAAGACCCAAACCCCCCAATTTGGGAGGAAGAGTAGCCTGCCGCCAGGATTGCTCCGGAAGTGTTCGACCAATTATCGTTTCGAAAGATTGACGATATCGTTTGTCGTACCACTCCAGAAGGGGACCAAGGAATTATCGGGGAGCGATTCTAGCAAGATACTGCAGCCGACAAAATCCCATACATTGTTACAGGAGATGGACAGCCACATGTTTGTTCTGCAATTCCTCAACCGCGCGAAAAAACAATTCGAATTGTTCCTTTCGTTCTTCAACCCAAATTTTTCCGCTAATCTAATTTCTTCTCGAAAATACCGGATAACATCCTGAACCCTCCCTTCACAGAAGCCATCGTCCGCATATTGCGGCTGGAATGGAAGAGTTATTCCGGTTGCTGTTGCCGCTTCCTCTGCATGTCGCTTGCGGGCCACACAAAATAAAGCCATCATCATTGGGCATCCCTATTGCCCTCTTGAACTGGCATACGTAGATCCCTCGTAAATCAAATGGGAAGCCGACCCATAACACCACGCAGCAAAGCGAGAAGAGGCAGGGGCATACTGTCGACATTCCTCCAAAAAGACCGACGGAAGAACCGTATTGAAGATATTACTGATATCCTTTTGCAAAAGGATCATGTCTTCCCTTCCTTTATTTTGGGCAATCCAATCTCTTGCGGAGTGGACAAGGATCTCGGGACCGCCCGCAACTGCAACGGCCAGTTGATGAGGAAGTAAGCGAGTCTTAATGCCCTCAGCGTCGAGGCGAAAAATACACTTAAACGCCAATTTACGAAAGACTTGTCCCATGACTATGGGACGAGCATCACAATTCAATGCGATCGGGCGTCCTGACTTATCAACCTTTCCTACTCCAATAAGGCTCCCTCCTGCTAACCATGGCATCAATATATCAGGAACTTCCGCGTCCACCAAAATCTGGAGGAATTCGCGCAAGATATGCAAAACCCCAGAATCCAAAGATTGTCCAACTACTCCTTTTAAGAAGTCAGCTCGTAGGCCATCGGGCCCCGGGCCAGATCCTATTGGGAAGGATTGCAGGGATTTGAATACCAATTCCAGGGGAAGTTCAGGAGCAGGTGGTTGCGCCTGCATGGGGCGAGGCGCAATATCATCATGATTAGGGGGGAATTTAGCCAGAAATTTTTGTTTAACAACATCATTAGCTTCCGCCAATCCCGGAGATACCAGGCGCTTAGCAGCTTGCCCGGGGCGGCCCAAAGACACCAACCGATAAATATCCGCTTCACGTTGGTCAGCATTATTATCATTCGGTCCTTTTCGTCCGCGCTTACGTATCGCCATGACAGCTTCATCCCACAGACCCTGCCGTTCCCCCATCTTCCAGCAAGTAAGCAAACTTCTAGTGAAGGCGATGGGTTGGCCTCGACGTTACCCCCGTTTATTCTGCCTAGAGACCGATTTAGGGACCATGAGCAGCTCAGTCCAGACTCTGCGCGCCCGTTCTTTCGCCGCATTTTCGCTGGGAATGTCGTGGTCTACCGCGGCCGGGGAAGCATCCCAACGATTAGAAGTGACAACGCCCGCAAGCAGTCTCGCATATTCACTACGTATCTGAGGCCACAACTCAACAGGAAGATGATCTTTGGCGAAAATAGGGGTAGTGAATATATCATGAAGGGAAGGGAGATTCTCCTGCGCTGTCTGGGGAGGATTGGCGCCTTCCGCAATCCTGACACGTGGCCAACAATCTGCGTGAACGCCGGAGGCGAATCGAATACTTAAGATCCTACATGCTGTTGCCGCAACCATTCGGCCGACGGTTGACCCTATAATTCCCCAATGCAATGCAAGTCGATATAAGCCCTTAAACATCTCTATTACGCCAAGGGGTTCTCCTACCTCGCTTTCTAGTATATCCCTCAATCGGGCAAAAGAACTCCTGTCCCGTATTCCCAAGATGACCATCCGACGCTTATAAATGACGGTCTTCGCGAATATCTCGGATATCGTATCCAAAGAGCTCAGCCAACTCGGCATCTATAGCACTACTTGGGGAATGGCTAGGGGCCTGCGGCATTTATTCATCTCTTATATTGGTATCGTCGATATCCATACTAACTCCCCCCTCAAAAAGAACAGGGAATACTCGCGTGCCAGGGAAAGTCGGAAAATACAAAATAGCAAGGAGTAACAGGATTCTATTATTTCCCATCCCACTACTCAATCAAGAATCTCCAAGAACGGAAATCCTTCTAGAATTATAGAAATAGAAGTGATAACCCTAGATCCAAGCTATCGTACCCAATCCGAGCACAAGCAATTGCATGATATCCCTCAAGTAAAGGATCCGCGTCCATAACGTCAAAAAAAATCAGGCTCTGCGCCAGAGTCTTAAGGCTGCTCCGAAGCCCCATGACTCTATTCCAAGCAATGAATGGGTTGCAATGAAGAAGAATCAATATTGACCCACCTCCAAACGGAAGAAGCATATGAACGTAAATGATGCAAGTAAAATAAATAATGAGGCTGCACCCAACTGCCGCCATACATCCGGCGAACATTGATTATTCCAGCAATATCTCGCTAATTTCTCCAGCCAATCCAAGTAACAAAAGAAATCATTACCAACATATAAAAGCCCTGCGAGCGCAAGGGGCAGAGAGCATCTTTCCATCGCTCCCCCCTCCGATCCGACTCCCATCTATAACTTGAACTTTCAAATTCTCCGATATAAATTTATAAAAAAATTAATTAATGAAAAATCTCTCTTTCATTTCTAAATCTATAAAACTAAAATAAAATTACTGAAAGTATTATTATTATTCCAATCTTGAATGAAATATAATTATCGAACTTCATCAGAAATATCTATATCTTTTCTATTCTTCGTCAGATAATTACCAATAACAAATCAAATTTATTCATATAAATATTAGAAGCAATGAATATCTCTCTTTTTAATGATCTTCAATTTTGAATGAGGTTTGTTTCAAAAAACAATATCTATGCCATTCTTCTTCAAATAATTACCAAACAACAGAATCAGATTTACTTTGAATATTATTAAAAATACACTATTTCTTTCGATTAAATAATCTTCATCTATTATAATAAATCATCATGTTATCATCTTAAGATAATATCCTATGGAATCATCAAAATGAATTTGAATTCATCATGAGAAATCAGAAATCTCCATTCCGACTGAGAAAAGAAAATCTAGAAGTATCAACGATTTCAATATATTTTGCAAAAACTAAAATTTAAAATTATGAAATATTTTAATATCATAGGATGAAGATATGAATTTTCAATGACGAATAGAATCAGCTAGTTTTTCGGATTTATCATAAAATATTGATATCAATGATAGAAATGACAAGTATTTCGTAGATTTATTTAAATATGGAAATTTAATTAAAATTTTCTCTGAAATTCATCAGAATTCTTTTTTATTATAAGATTTCAAATAAATATTTCTATTTAAAAAAAGAAATATAATTCGATTTCATTAAATAAAAATATGAATATAATTTATGATTTAGCATTCATGATATTGGGAGGGCTTGTCGCGTCAGGCGCGCCCTGCAACATACCCTTGTAACGGTATATGTCGCATGGGTGGGCCAGGGCCCTATTACAAGCCTTTGATTTTGACCCGCTTTTTGTTTCTCCGCAAGCGCACTATCGCAGCGCTCAAGTTAAGCTACATCACATATGGTATTCAGACGAGGCACAGTCGTGAGACGCGCTCATGTACCTTCAAACAAGTGTAACTAGCTATTCCAGACACAGCACAAGCAGGGGCCAAATGCAGCCAACATAGTCTCCTGTCAGAAATGGCAACGGAATTATCAGAACTAAAATCCAATATTTCTCATGCCTCATTTCTTCTCGTGATTAAGAAACCTATTGAGTAGTAAATGTATAGATCTTTCCCAAATTCTTCAAATGACCGCGCAAGAAAGTTAAACAAACATGTATTTTGAAACTAGTCAGTTTCGAAAATGATATAGATATCTCATATCAGTTGCCGATTAAGAAGACAATCGAAGCAGATGTCATCATCATAATTTTCATGAGATCTTCAAAAATATTGATGAATAAGAAATGTCTATTCTATCATGTAATTAGGAAATAGATTCTACGAAATTTCTTGAATATCGAAAAAATCACATATATGAAGATAAGTCATAAGATATCAGTCGAATATTGATGAACGACTGAAGGGACGTTTCACATATTGTGGGGGCCAGATACACTGAATCCTTTTTCGTCATTTTCAAGCGAATTCTTAAATGTCGGAAAACGGGAAAACGGCACCGGCCCGGGTGTTTGAGCATCTTTCCCACTTACCTTGTTGTATAAGAACATGCACGTGTAATGAAGTAGTTCCAGTACCTTTCACCTAAGCTGCCCCAGTAACGTCCACTGATGCCAAATTGTACGCCTAGCTCAAACACCACTTCCTGTTAGCACGATTACTGGCTTCGTGCCAGCGAGGCATCGTGCCAACAGGGGCCGGTAGAACGTTAACATATGAGCCGCTACGCATGAGGCAGCCGCGCTAATCCGGGAGAACAGCCTGGGCAGCACATGGAGGTCACATGTCAGTTGTGAAGATCAGATTCCCGTTGCAGCAGAGAAAAAACTAGGGCCGCGGCAAGGCTTAACAATCATCAATATTACTCATTTGGGTCAGGCCACCCACCCACTAATAGCGGTAGGGGCCGAACCTCACTGACAACAGTAATAGTGGCAACAGTGATGGTATAACCGGTGACGAAAGCAACAGTACCCGTCCTCGGGATAAGCAAGACCGGCCTCCAGTTGTTCAAATTCGTTCTGGGTACCTGTTTGTGTTAGAGTAGCAGTTAGCTCTGTGATTTGCAGAGTTTTAGTAACAACTTGGAGGATTGGAGGGCTACCCCCCCCATGATAGTCGTTTCCATGTTCTTTTCCATTATCCCTATATAACCCCAACATATACCCTTTGTAATCCATATGTTATCCCTATAAACCCTAGCAGCTTTCATTTTCTCTTCCATTATCTTTATATAACCCCTACATATTAATAATAGTATTCATTAGTAAAACTACTGTAGGACCGTTTAGATGCCAGAGGTTCCTTGCACTGGCTGGCACTGCGCGACACAGGGTTTTTTTTGTTATACAGGGATAACGGAAAAGAACATGGAAGCTACTATTTAGGGTTTAGGGTCTAGCGAGTCCACAGTCTCAGGTGTTACAGAGGGTATACTGGAGAATCCAATGGAAAAGAAAAATTGAAAATGACATGGAAACTGGGATTATAGGGTAGTTATACGGGTTATATAGGATATAGGGAATATATAGGGATAATGAAACATTACCTAGGAGTGCACTTCACATCTATCAAGGCGTCGATCACAGCTCCCTTCAAAGGAGCCCCGAACCCTACAGCAGGCTTTTCAGCCCACAGAAAAACACTGAACCCGAAACCCTTAACCCTAAACCCCTAAGCCCCTAAACCATAGAACCCTAAGGTCCTGCCAACCCCTGCGACTGCAGCTGTGCACCCAGCCTGTCGTAGAAGGTCACGACGTCCAGATGGTCCAGCAGAGCCCGGGACATCGTTGTGCAGCCGACATAAGGCGAAAGATCTCCTCCAAAGAGAACATGGGTAGCTTTTTTTGGTGGTTGAATTCGGTTGGCTGCGAGTCTAAAGGTGTGGCGGCTTGGGGTGTTTGGTTTTTGCTTGTTACTAGGGAGGAGGCACGTATCCTATTACCAGCCCCTGTATCATTCCCCGGTAATACTTCATCCCTGCTAAGAACCAGCAAGTCGAGAGTCTAGGGTTTAGGGTTTAGGTTGCACCTCCTCTGTCCCCACTCAACTTGAACACACAAGTCCTCTGTTTTGAGATATTCTGGAGGATACCAAGCTGAATAGTTGGCCTATCTATTGCTAGCAGGAGTGAGGTCTGTATGGGCTAGAATACGGGGATAAATCCCATATTGCAGACTTTTAAAATTAAGTTGGTCAGGCAAAGCCCTAGATAAGCAAGTGGGGATGTAGCCCTTGCTTCTCCTTTTTCAAGTCCTCGCGTGGCAAGAATGTAACCTAAACCGATGAATCTTGGCCTAAACTGCACAGCCTAAGCGCAGCCTGCGCCCTGGATGAGTTTTTCCGGAATATGTCCTACAAACTACCTATAACATGATAAGATAAAACAAGCCCAACTGCAGAAGCCTACCAAAACCGCACAACCATTCTTCATTATGAACTGCGTACCTTCTATACCTAAGAGTGTCGTGACTCCGCGACGGCTCAAGGCAAAATCAGGTTGGGAGTGCTTCATGTTGTCTAAGGCTTAGGATTGAGGGTTTGGAGTTGCGGGCCTAGGGTTTAGGACTTAGGGTTTAAAGTTTAGGGTTCGGGGCTTAGGATTTTAGGCTTTGGGTATAGGATTGCAGCCCCCAGTAACTATGACTCAGTAGATCCCCTAAGCGTAGCCGAAAAAAACGCAAAGTCTTTCAAACCATTGGCTGGTGTAACTCCCATGGTATAAGGCACCCGAGTCATGCAGGATTTAGTATCAATGATACTAACCATTATAGATTTGCAATTCCCATTTCATGTTCCACGTTCTTGTCCATTTGATTCTCTCGCCTAGCCTGCAGCTAAATCCAAAAATCAACGCTAAACCCTAAACCCTAAAACTGTAGTCCTCTGCTATAGTAAAGATCAACAATTCTGAGGAGACTACAGAAACCTTGTGCTTTGAGCCAGTCGGATCCCTCCAAAACTGATCTGTGAAGCTCTTCGCTGGCCTTCCAGCTGATTGACTGTCCAAAAAGTGGCAGCAGCTGTCGCAGACAACCCAGCAAAATTGTGCTTTGCAGCAGCTAGCCCTAAACCCTAAACCCTAAAGCGAAACCCTAAACCCCTACACCCCAAACCCTAAAGCCCGAAACCCTGAACCTCTAAACCCTAAACCCCTAAGCCCAACCCTCAAACTCGAAACCCACAACCCCACAAAAACTAAAACCCGAAATCCTAAATCCCTTAACCCTAAACCCTAGGGTAGAGCGGAAATCAGCTCCCCTGAAATGTTGAGGAGCTACAGCTTCTTATTTATGCGTCATGCGTGTCAAGAAACTGATGCTGTTCCTGGGCTTACTATTACTACTATTACTACCATTATTACAATTACTACTAGTATTCTTATCTAATAACCCCAACACTACTCCCCTATATAATCCCCCATGCAACCCCTTTGAGGAGTTTAGACTACAGCTCTGATGCTGTTGCTGGGCTGGTGGGCTTACTCTCGCTGTCTTCACTGCCAAGGCCATGAGTGGCTACCAGTCTGCTCCAGCTGAGGGTTTAGGGATTAGGGGTTCAGGGTTTGCACTTAACTGCCCACAAAAAACCCTAAACCTTTAGGGATTACACAGGCATCGGTGCTTTAGGAGGATGCTTTCGGCGCTTGTTTTTATACAGGCCTAGGTTAACCATCCCACGCCTCAGCCCTGCATGATATGCGCCAAACGCGCGCTGTTTAGGGTTTAGGGTTTGGTGTTTGAGTTTAGGGATTGAGGTTGTGGGTTCAGCACCGTTGAATGAACGTGTTGCCAGCTAGCACGGACTGAAGAAATTGAAGACTTACAGAAGACCAACCGTACGGAAAGTGGAATCAAAAGCCTTGGGCCACGTTCCTTCGTTCTTTGTTTACCAGCAACCACGGCGCACTGCACTCTGAATCCTGAGTCGAACAACATCTACAACCGCACGGCCCCAGTCTAACATCCCTGATCCTGCTCCCAGTTGCAAGTTGACTGACTACCCTCATAACCTTCCCCAACTTACAGCTTCCTATGCGCCAGGTAAACTTCTACACTAAACCCTAAACACCCCCCACCCCACATATATATATATATACACACATATAATATAGCTACCTATGATACTTCAAGGTAAACCTCTAATCCTAAACCCTGAACCCCCCACAAAGCCGGTGCCCTGCACTGCCTCGGCACAGGTCAATGTTGGCTCGGAGAGCCTCCCGCTGCTTTTGGCTCAAGCAGACGGTAGCCCAAGGGTCCAACTTTACTTGCACTGGGTTTAGGGCTTAGGGGAACGAAATGGAAAGATTTAGGGCAAGGGTTTAGGTTTGGAACTGCCCTCTGCAACAGCCTGTATCAAGGGAAATGCTAAGGCTTGTTGAGAATGATCTTGCAATTGTCATCCAGGTCGCTGGGTGGTGGCAGTAAACAAGACATAAGGGCTTTCCCAGGAAGCCCAATGCACCTTAAGCACTATATCCTGGACGGTATTAAGATCTCTAGTATGATTTACTGTCTGTATGAGGTTTCCATTATTAAGGATTACGCGATCTTGGGGTCCATATTGGGTTACCCCTATTTAGGGAAACTACCACCATATTCCTTACTTGAGGGTATTGGGCTCCCAGCTTCTGGAGAAGGGATGTGCAAGGATTTAGGCTTCGGGCTCTAGGTTTCAGGATTCCTGCGTTCAGGGCCTGAACCCTAAACCCCAAACCCTAAGCCTTTGCACTAAACCAAACTCCAAACCCTAAACCACTCGACTAAAAACCCGAACGCTAAACCCTAAACCCTAAGACCGAAGTTCTTGGGGGCTTTGAGTGTGAAAGCCTCTATATTAGCCCCCAAGCTTTTCCTCCAAGACCCTCTACACATTCACTTGCTGATTCTTCGTAGGGACTATACGGATAGGGTTTAGGGGTTTTTGGGTTGAGGAAATAAATGGCTGTGGGCGATAGAGGCGTACTATGACAGGGGTTCTGAACAGTCTTGAGTACGCGATGGATTCTTCCCAGACTCCCTACTAACCACCATGCCTTGCGCCTTCAACCGGCGGTATAGCCCTCAATCCAACATCTGAGAAATTGTGATCAACTAAGTAGTGCTTACATGGGTTGATGCAGTAATGCCACCATATCAAATGCTGCACCACCAAAAGACCTCTGTGTGCAACACTGCTCAGGCAATTGTGTGCCTAGACCCTGAGAGCACCTATGGGAACCCCTTTGAGCCCGAGCATATGCCACATAGGTACATGGATCCCAAACCCTACTCCCTAAACCCTAAACCGTAAATGGTCCCTTGGTAACACACAGTATTGGCAAATCCCACACATGACCCTCTGGGCCTGGTGATACTTCGAGAGGTCGATCGGAAAGCATCCTGGCTCATGCTCTGCTCGCCTTGCCGCATGCCCAGAGGCACAGTTCATGAGATGGAGTTTAAGGTTTAGGGTCTCTGGGGCTTACAGTTATTTAGGGTTCAGGGCTTTTACAATTAGAGTGGATTTAGGGTGCTACAGCCCCCGCCACTACGCACTCGTAGGACATCCCCCTGAGCCCAGGTGGGCTCAAAAAAAAACATCTCAAACTGCGAAATCACCTGATTCCTACACCCTACCTACTCCGAAAACCTAACTACGCCGTACGCCCTACATGACAGAGTGCCACTCGGCAGCCAGGGTACAGTCCATGGCGCAAGCACAGGCACGGCGGCAACAGTGTTGGAGGCCGCAGTGCTTGAGCTCTTTCAAATTCTGCACAGCGTTTGGTTGCACAGCAAAAGTTTAGCCCAACATCCAGAACCAAAGACTGTGCCCTCAACCAAAACTCCCAGCCCCAGCCCCGAATTAAAGCTTGTGCATCTTTTGCACCAGGCTTTCCAAACCCTGCTTGAGGCTCATTGGTAGTTACATGTTGTCTATTAAGCATAACGCTACCTGACACCCCATTCAACCTAAACCCTAAGCCCAAAGTTAATTAATCCTGTCACCCGAATATGAAAATCCCCCATGCCACCACCATAGAAAATCCATTCTAGTGTACGATCATAGAGGGCAGGGTTTTGATGTTCAGGGGCGGGGATTCATACAGGGGTCTGAATGAATCGCAATTTTTTTTGAAGTCCATTTGAGGTACCCTATACTACATTATACGAGGAATGCAATACGGATTATTATTTCGGCCCCTCATTACCCAAACCTGAAACCCTTGAGCCAACAGTCACTTCTTTTACTGCGGTGTGCGATGAGGATTGTGGCGGGCGCTGCTGTGAAAAAGCCACGGTGCAAGGACAGCGCGATGATGCCCAGGGATCAGACAACTCCGAAGATCTGGCTTTGGGCTTAAGGTTGTCCGGGGTCTTTTGGCTCTAGGGCTATTTTTTTTGAACGCGAAGAATGTCACAGACCGTTGAGGCTTCTGCATTAACTGTGTGGCGACTGCCGTTGGGGTGGGTGTCGTTATCGGATGAGTTTACCGAGGTTACCCTGAACTTTAGACCTTAGACCGTAATCCGTTCGAGCATGCGGGGGTTGAAGCGGGGCTTCACGTTCTAAGGGTTAGGCTTCGAGGATCAAGTGTTATTGCTACCGCGTTCTGCGACAGGTGCTAGCTATCCTTCAGGATCGGCCCCAACGCACAAAAAAAGTCCCTAACGAGCCCTGCAAGATGCTTTTAAAAGACTGTCACCATTACCTGTAAAAAGGACACGGCGGGTAGTTGCGAGGTGGGTACCCCCATGTACTCAGACACGGGGCGCTGATAATATCAGGAGATGCTACTCAGCTTGGCTCCAAGCATGGCCTAAAACGGGCACCTGCAAACGGAGGCTTCTCGTTCAGATGGCCAAACTATGATATTCCAATGCCTGAAATGCGAGACTGAAAGACCATCGTGCGGGTGTCTTGTGCAAACCACCATCTAGGGTAAGGTCGAGTGAAGTCGCTGCAGCCGTGCTTCTTGTTCACATCTCCACAAAGTACTAGTCATCTCCAGGAAACGGACCAACACCGGCTACTCCCTCAAACTAAACAATGGCAATATGTTGTGATATACTAGAATAGGAGTATCTAACGTCAGGGGGCTTGGGGGCTGAATACGGGGAATGTGACTGCAAATGCAACGATGCAATACGATAATCGCGGTACACCAAATGAAGAGATAACAAAAGAACGGGCTAGATTCTCAAAACTACTTCTCCCAGCATTACCATGGAACATCAGAAACATAGGCATCTAAAAGACTACTGAAGACTTCAAAGATTACACAGGACAAAAGGGTTTACTTTCGTTTCGTGGGGGTATGTCAAAGGAACCCAATTGTCACCCGAAATATGTCCTGACAAGCCATAACCTATAAGTGTAACACTGCGGCTCGAAGTTCTACTAACGGTGCAGTACCTACTTTGGCCTGCGGCAATGTGGACCCTCAGGGTAACCAGTGCTCCCCAACGTCAATCGAATTCACATGTACTTTGACTTCTTTGATGTAGGTTTTGTAGTTTAGGCTTTAGAGGTGAGGGGGTTAAGTTAAGGGCTTAGGTTTATTTCTTTAGGGTTTGGTACCCAAGTCCAGTCTCTGTCTTCTCCCTAAGCTTGCGTTTCCTGGAGAAGCAGCAAGGGGATTCTTCAGCACGGATCGCTTCGGTGTGGTGGTGGCCACAGTCTGGGGCGTCGGGTTGAGGGTTTACCATGTCTACTACTCTTTCCTGCACATGCTTCCAGCTTTTCCATGGTTTGAGCAAGCACTATGCCGTGCTGAGCAGTAGGCATCGGCGAAAGACAGAAGGGCCAGAGGCGCGCACAGCTCCTATTCTCGTAGCCTAAGGCCCGTGCTACCACAACTGATACCACAGGAGAGCCCATGCTTTGGAAAATAATGGCGCTACGCCGGCAGATCGAGCAGCCAGCCTTGGCTGTCTAGGAGCTTGGTTTTGATGTTTTCGTTTGGGGGCTTCAGGCTTAGGGCTTTAGGGTGTAGGGAGTTGTGGCTTTTGGGGCTTTGGGGTTCAGAGTTTTAAGGCTTCGGGTTAGGGTTTAGGGGCTTTGTGCTACGAAGAGGATGCAGATACGTCTATAGTTGTTGATACTTCCTAGTGACTCCCCAGTGGCGATGAAAACTGAAGGCGGATGCATGCATCCGCCTAGTCATCATGTATATCGCGTGCGCCTGTCAGAAGGTTTGCTTATCAATACCTCGAAAACCCCTAAAACCTAAACCCCTGAACTCTAAACCCTATAAACCCAAGGACAAAAAATCTTAACCCCGAAAGCAGATGACCAGTCTGTTCTCCGGTTGTTGTTAGTTTAATGGAGGCTCCACGAGAGCATAGCGATACCATGAGTTGGTTGTTTGCTTGCCTGATCATGCAGCTGCGGGTCCGTCACTTGATATTCTAGGGTTCTGTGTTGAGGGTGGACCTGAGTCTTCCCTAGGCGGGCGGGCAAGTAGTTCAGCGCAAATTCCAGCGCAACGTCAGTGGCATCTTGCGTTGGCTCGCGCTACAAACTGGTCAGATGTTCTACTAACTGAGAATAAAGTAGCAAGCACTATACTAGCCTTGCAATTCACATCGTCTTTTCCAGTGATGGAACAAAATGGGGGGCGCGCAGGAATCAAGCAAGCACTTTTTGAAGTACTTTGTACTCTCCTTTCCAGTCCTTCATTCCCTACTACCCACGGCTAAACCCCAAACGCAAAACGCAAACTCTGACCAATATAGTTGTCGCTATGTTCTGTTCCTCTGCTGCAGCAGTGACCAGCTACTCTATTATACTATGTGTGCTGCCCCCACTCAGGAACAGTTGGATGAAATGGGTGGTTAGGAAAGCCCATGAGAAACAGGTTGACAAAAGGGACCGCAATCTTGATAGGAAATGTACAGCGTGTAGGGCTTCAGATGTTTGAGAAGCCTCGCCTGACTGGTCCCAATCTATGCTGCTTCACATCAGCTACAATTCTTAAATTATACGGACATAGGTTCCGATTAGGGAATAGTTTGGTGACCGTATGAGACCACGAAAGGGACCCATATGTCCACCCTTACTGGTCCTTTGGTGACACCAATACTGACAGCAGGCCACATGAACTTTGATATCTGTCATGCGGACAAGACGAGAAGGCACCTGCACCGGCAGGACGAGAACGTCCGGTAAAGCAGACAGGCTACCTGTCACAACGAATCCAAACCCTCGTGTATGGTAGGGATTGAAGGAATGACAGCGAATGCAACAGTCGATCCCACCAACCAACTTGAACCTAAATGTGATAGGATGTTTATGTACGGTTTCCCAAAACGGACACCCAGTATATATACACTTTTACACACACACACACACCGAAAAACCTGGAATACAACCCG
The DNA here is from genome assembly GCA_905231905.1 of Symbiodinium pilosum. Taxonomy (NCBI): domain Eukaryota; class Dinophyceae; order Suessiales; family Symbiodiniaceae; genus Symbiodinium; species Symbiodinium pilosum. The sequence goes on from CAJNIZ010009968.1 coordinate 13,402, forward strand.
AACATACAGGCCTGAATTAGTACCAACCTTATTCCCTAGCCCTTTTAATCCTCATGTATCTAAAACATAGTACACCTCAAGGCCTTGCTCTAGCTTGCAGCCTGAACATTACACCCTAAACACTCCTGCATGTGCGCAGCTTCCATTTCATGATCCATTTTCTTTTCCATCTAGCTATGCGCGACTTTCATTATTTAGGCCCTAAGCCCTGAACCTTAAATTCTATACAGTCTATACCCTAAGCCCTAAATCCCAAACGCTGAATTTCACCCTCGTATAAACATATCCTGAGCACTAAGCCTAGACCCCCAAAAAGGCAACATCCTTCCTCCGAGGCCCACAGTTCAGGCTTCAGGGGTCTAGTGTTTAGGGGTTTAGGGTGCCAGGTACTTGTCATTCTCAAACAAAGCCGAGGTGCGTAGGAAAGCCTCCACATCCTCAGCTTCTGCTGACTTCCGCAATCGCTCGTAACTCTCCTGTCCGGTGGTTGGCACAGACTTCAGAGTTGCTTCTGGGGCTCAGAATTTCGTTGGGGTTTAAGGCGCAGGGCTTGGGACGTTCAGGGTTTAGGGTCAATCGCGCGGCTGCGACTTAAATTCTAAATCACCGGATTCCAGGAGAACGGATGCCGATCTGCCGGGACCTCTGCATTCAGTCCTAAGAAACCACGGGCCAAGCGTTTACGGAGCATAGCCTGAACTACCATGAGCCCCGAAATCCGTAGCACCAGCTATGGTAGTTTGAGGATCCTGCATATTACCAGATAGCATCCACCTTGGAGGAAATCTTGCACTGCCTAAGGTCCGTACTACGGTGAATACTAACAATCCTGCATGACCCTGAGTTTCTTATACCTTGAGAAGTAGAGTACTATAGTATAGTAAGGTCAAACGGGATTTTTTATCATCAACAGTACCCAAATCAGCAGAAGCGCCGTCGGGCCTGCGACAGAGTTGGTTCCAGAGCGCGAAGCACTGCAAACCTTTTCTGGTGCTGAAGTTGAAAAGCCAAGTATTTGGGCCTTTAGAGTTTAGGGTTTGAGGGCTTAGGGTCTGAGGTGTAGGGGTTAGGGCTTAAGGGTTTGGAGCGCAGAGTGGATGCCTATAACGATCCCCAACTACTTCCCATAGACCCTGAAGCCCCTCAACCCTGACGCAGGTTCTATTGTTTAGTGCTGAGGGCCCTCTTCTTTTCCACTCCCCAACTTCGTTCCACTCCCCTAAGCACCACCTGCCCGAAACCCTAAATCCCCAAACCCTACTACGTCCTAAACCCTCAATCCCCAGGGAACAGATTTTCAGGTGCCACCGGCCCCGCTGAACGGAAGAGCTGCACCACCTGCTCCGCCTCAGGGCTCTCATGACTAGCAACCAGTACACGTGGGTGTATAGGATCTAGGGTCTGGGGTTGAAAGGTTTAGGATTTAAGGTTAGAGCTTACGACTTGGGGTTTAGGATTTGGGGTTTGAGGTTGTTTAGCTTTCAGGATGAAGGCTAAGGCTTTAGGATGTTAAGGATTTGGACTTTACTGTTCTCTCAGCGTGTGAATGCAGTAAGATTATATTCTTTAATATACTAAACCCAAAAAAGCCAGATGTTCCTCTCTATCGGGGACTAAGGTATCCGCAAGAAAGATACCGCTCGCACGGAATACTTTGGGACAAGGGTTGAGGGTTTAGGATTGGGGGCTTAAAGGTTTAGGGTTAAGAGTTTAGGATTTAGGCTTTACGGTCCAGGTTTTCGGGTTCCTGGATTAGGATTTAGGGAATTGGGGGCAAGAGTAAGGATTCAGGGATTGAGAAATATGGGGTCAAAACTTAGGATTCAGGATTTGGGAGTCAAGGTTTAAGATTTAGGTGTCAGGACGGAGTATCTAAAACCTTTGGCAGCTTTTGAGAATCACAAGCCTCTACTTTCAAACTCTGAACACCCCAGCCGGTCATCCTTCTCAAAGAGCCCCTTCAAACGGGTTTGAATTCTGAACTCTCCGTCCGAGATAGTCCTACAATCTGTCCTACATGCCCTTCAGTAGAGCATATATTCATCCCAAACCCTCATTTCTGAGGACCCCCCGAAATCTACCTTGACCTTCCTCACCTGCCTCTACATCCTTATATACCCTCCAGCTGACAGCAGACCCTGTAAACCACAATTTTGGGGACCCCGCCCAAAACAAAGTCAACCTCAAACATCCGAATAAACCCTAAACCCAAAAGCCCAGACCCAACCCTCACACCTTAAACATCCCAAGCCTCTACATCCCATTATACCCTTCCATGGACCCGGCAAACCCTAAGTTGGAAACCTCGCGCCTTAATTTCCCTAAATCATCTGCAACTGCCCCAAGCCCTAAATCCTAAACCCCACACCCTCAACCCTGAATTCTAAACCTTAAATCGTAAACCCAAACCCTAGAGAACCTTCAGATCTTCAGGCTGGGAGGTGACACTGCTTGGAGAACAGCTCTGGTCCTCCGTTTACGTGGTATTTGGGATTTCCTATACCGCAAGTTATAGGAGCCATATAGGGTTATGTAAGGAATATTAGGGTTTAAGTTTGTTGCTTTTTTGGTGGGGGCACAGGGGCACCCTAAATACTATTCGGGCCCCTATGAAAATGGGGCCCCCAAAGTGGGAACAATTTTAGCAACCTACCGTTTCGGGTTTAGGTTATTTCGGAATGGAAATAGTTTTCTATGGGGGTGCTGTGAGGTATAGGGTTGCCGTCGGCCTCAATGGAATAGCTTCCGGGGAATGCTTCGCTTTTCCGACATAAAAACCTTTAGGCTCCTATCTTGGTACCCCCAAATATTACGTGTTGTAACTACTGCAGATACTCATGCAACGAGCCCAGCAATTTCAGAATGCCTTCATATGCCCTCACGCTCACGGGAGACTTGCTTTGAAACTGCGAGGTTCTTTTGGCTGCAGGTCTGGGCGAATCTGGGAGTTCACACAGGTCCTGCCTGTAGGTTGAGCGTCTTGGCATGCCGTCGAGATCTGTAAGTTTGGGATTTGAAAAGCCACATATCCGCCAACCTTGGAGGGCGTGTTGGATGGTTTCAATAGACGCTCTTCTTCACGGAAAAAACGGGGGGGGGGGAGCATGGGAGGGTGTAGGGGGCATCGGGTCCGTTTCCCTCCAGGTCCCACCCGTCTCAGCCGACTCCCACCCCTTCACCAACCTCCCTGGGCGCCCGGGCCCCAAGCCCTGGAAGCCTCGCATTCAAGCATGCTGCTAAGCTCTGGACAAATGGAATGCAGCGTTGGTCCTCACACGGTCCCGGCAACCTGGCTTGTTGCACCGATTGATTTCCTGTGCGCAGTCCCGGCAGCCTACTTTGAAGTAATCTTGTTGCATCGAAACATCACAGTTTAGGGTTTATCATTGGCGCTTGGCGGACCTGAGGGCCCGGGCCTCAAAACCC
>CAJNIZ010009968.1:22839-35342 GCA_905231905.1 Symbiodinium pilosum
AACCTCTAAAAACGTGTAAAAAACCCTTGTTTTCACTGAAAAACACAGGTCTGTATTCCGACGCACTCTCTATATATACATATTGTGTATTTTCACAGAGAGAGAGAGGTTATATAATAGGAGTATGTAGGGATATTACCTACATGTTGTATAGACGTCAATTAGGAACAAATATGCCATGATCCCTTGAGGTTTCTATTGGTGGCTTGGGGATGCTCATGCTTCTAGGCGAAAAAAAGCGTCCAAAGAGCCCTGCAAGAAACCTGAAATACTGGCACACAGGTTCTTCTGAAGCACCGCCGCGCACACCACAGAAGAGTTAAGTAGGCTTTTTCTGCAAGGAGGACCATGCAAAGCCCAAACCTGTGGCTATTGCATGCTACCAAAACCCCCGAATCCAATTGCTATGCCTGAAACCAAGGCCCTGTAGACACAACAACCTGAAACGTCAAACAGCAGAGCCTGCATCCGTTATGGCCGTGCCAGAAAAGCAGAGGATAGACTCACGAAGGCCCATGCCCAGAATGCTCTCGCCCAGGCAAGCCGCAGCAGTATCTCCAACCATGGGACCTGACTGCTGAAGCCAGGCACCAACACCTTGACTTAGAGAACCCACAGCCCTGTCGGCATGGCAACAGAAACCACCACCTGCATCTTGCCAAAAAGAGCTGGAAGTTTTGAATTGAAAGTCGTCCAACTACAGTGTGGTTGATGAAACAGCAAATCCTAAAATGTTAAATGCCCAGCAATCTGATGTCGTTTGGCTTTAAATGGGCCGAACAACACGAGACGCCGCCATTTGAACGTCAGCAGCTTAACCGCCAGCAGACTTGCGGAGTTTTAGGGTTCAGGGGCCTCCTCTCCAAAATTATTCGAAACCTTGGCCGAATTACTGGACCCTCCTTCCACTGTTTACAAAATGGTATCTTCCCAAATTAGGGAACCACAATGTAACCTCAAAATACAATAATGCTTATAATGGGGACCCCCAACAAGGTACCCCTAATTTTGGGAAACTACCAAAGCTAGTCTTCAAGAGAACCGGCTGCATTCTGGGGAATGGTCTGCGACAATCATCCCTGTATGGTAGTTTCCCAAAAGTGGGGGGACCCCAACATAGCCCCAAGAACGCTATAATACTTACAGTATTCTACGGAAAAACAGGTCCCACTAACTTCGGGAACCTCCATATTGATGCCCCCACCTCCTCTTAAGCACTGGTACGGACATTTTCAAAAACAAATTGGAGCCCAGCAGCAGTCCGTGAAATACAGCTTCAGGATCTGTAGCTGCTTCAACCTCCAGTACAAGTATAGGGGGTGCAATGCCTGATATAACCCTCATATACCCAATATATGTATACATCCTCACCCCACACGTATATTCCAAGCATATTGCCATCACATTTTCATTACATAGTCCCCCCGCCTGTCTCCCGCTTCCTGAGGGCCCTAGGCAACCTATCATTCCTGGTTTTCTGGTCCATGGTTTAAGACGAATACAGGGACCGCTATGAGATGTTACATAGGGGACTGTTGTCCATAACAACTAACAATCCCAGGAATACCCCAGCATGCAGGAATAGCCATAGGGAGCCCCCACTCCCTTCAGAAACAGCTAGTTTAGCCCTTCCTAACAACCCATACCTTTGCCCTGAAACCCGCGGCTTACTGTGTGGTCTACTTTGGAGTGAATTCGACGCTCTCGACACACTACGTGGATGGTCAGGAAGACTTCGTAAGCAGGTTGATGGCAGGAGACTATTGCACTGCTTCCAAGGCTGGCTTATAGGTATATTTGCTACGTCCTCCAGGTAGATTCAACTCACATGCCCAAAACACAACCGCCGAAACTTGACGCTACAAGCCCTGAGCCAAGAACTGCCAGCAAACAAACCGCAACGTACTGAACCATGCCAGCCCCGTAGATTAACTCGAAGGCAACACCCTTGAAATCCATGCATAGAGTAAAGTGGTTCTTTGTTGTCACACCATCGAAGAAGACAATTTCAGATGTTGCTTTCAAACTGTATTCAACGTTAACTCAGGAAACCTTTCTTCCCTGACTCTGCGGCTCGACGCCCACAGAACCGGCTGTCTTAGAGTAGTTTCAAAGCCTCACAGCAACAATTCGGCCCCATTCTCCATGTAAACCATCATTTGAGGTGAGGTCAGGTGAGATCTTCATAGTTATAAAGAAATGGAGAACAGGAACATCCATAGGAACCTATCTTGAGCCTATCCAGGGCTTACTTATGATAACCCTGAGATTACAAAGCACTTTCAAACGGTAGTACAAGGCTTCTATAACCCTGAGAAAACACCCTTCATACTTTGCCCACTTTGGACGTCCCAGCAACTCTTTCAATGCTTTGGTGAGATCCGTACTGGCGTCTGCAGACTGACGAGTCTGGGTGAAATTCCTCAGATTTTCCACGGAGCTGCTGAGTTTTCTGGCCCCTTGGGGGAGCTTAACCTGTTGTGTTATGTGTACTGTAATAGTATATTGGGGTCTATGATATTGCAGCCTCCTTATTTCTGGAAACTACCATAGTTAGCCCCAAATTGAAGGTTGTCCACTCAACTAATGAGCCGAAAAGAAGCCCTGGTCTAAGCAGTTTGTGTTCATATCATATAAGAGGACCTCCTTCGGCAAGCATCACTGAACAACGCCAGAAGTTGACACACTCTGAGCCACAAAAGGCCAAGGCATAAAGTTCAAATTCGAGCCCATGCAGCCCATAATTTTTCAAAATGGCCCATGCATCCGGAGGCACGCCAATTAGGCAGTTTGCCCACATGCTTGTTCCAGAAATGTTGGAAACCTATCCCGGACACACGTCAAAGCAGGGACCCGGAAATCGTGATCCTACTATACTGGTTTACGGACATGCCCCGAGTAACCCTGTGCCATCAACCGATTGATTTTCTATGTTCTTTTAAATTTGCTTTCCTATCATTCTTGTTGTGCAGGACAATCTTCCCTATCCTGTGTTGCAACCGCAGGGAAGCGTACAGGCAACAGGGAGGTTCAGGGGTTCCCGCTGAGGATTCGATAGGGGCTGTTTTAAGCAAAGTTGGAAATCCCCTTGAATGAGTTATAGAGCCTACATATTGATGTGCAGGGCTTTGTGGGGTCTCTGTAACTAGGGGCCCCAATATACAGCCCAACATGCTATAATCATTTCAAGGAAAGGGCACCTCATCTGGGCTCAAAATCCTAAACTCTCACATGGAAGGTTGTCAAAATCATGGTCCCGTTTTGAATTTCGGCCTCTAAGAATTTAGGGTATATACCCGAGACGGAGTCATGGTTTTAACAACATACCTTCTGGTTTTCAGAAACTGCCACGCCCAACCCTTAAGTAGAGGCCAAAATGAACACAAGCAAACATCTAGATGGGGATATGATGCGGATATGCCATGTGAATCCCTTATAGCCAGCCCCCCAAAGAGGGATTTCCCTCAAACAAGTTTATGCTTAGGTTTTTTTTGTTTCTACTTAGCCTGTTCATGCCAACATTAATCAGCCCCCCCATCTCCAACATTAACGATTCCCACATAAGAGAGGGATATTGTAATCACATCAGGGGTGGGGGGTATCTACCAGCCCTAACGCAAAGACAATGCACTACTTTCGCTTTTTCTCCGCTAGATCCCTTCATACAACCCTTGCAACGGGGATGTTTAAGATCAGTATGAGGAGATTCCTAAATCCCTATACCCTTAAACCCCGAACCCCTACATCCTAAACCCTAAGGGTCCATACCCGAAAACCCTAAACCCTAAGCCCAGATTCAGGTGCAGCTTCCCTAGCAACGGCATTGTCTTCAAGGCTGAAATCAATGGAGCCAGGACTTCGGAGGTCACCTTGTAGTGTTGGGTTTTTTGGGGCCTGGGGATATGGGAAAATTTAGGGGTTAGCGATTTGGGGATCTAGAGATGTGGGGATCTAGGGTTGAGGTAGAGCTTTGTGGGTGTAGGGATCTGAGTATTCCGAAATTTGAGGATTTAGAGATCTAGGATTGTAGGGGATCTGAGTTTAGCGTCTCAAAAACGGACATTATTATGGAAAACAATTACAGGGAAACATAACATTTATACAGAACTTCATGAGGGGTATATAACCAGTAGCTGAACGCATTTCCTGAAAGCAAGTGAATTTAGTGGTACATTTTAAAAAGGGTGTCTGACATTCAGTTTGCTACGTGCGCGGCTTCCTCTGCCCGAGGCAGCCAGACAGGTCTTGATCTCTCATTACAAAACTTCAGAAGTCCATAGGGCCGTTTCCAAAAAAAATAATGCTTCTGTTGCAACTCTGGATCAAATATGCCGGGGTCTACATTTTGGGCGCCCGATTTCTGAAATTCAATACACTCTTGCCTGGCATCGCGTAATTGATTGGCTTCCTTTGCCTTGATGAGATATCTGCTGAACCCTACACCCTCAACCTGAATCCTTAAACCCCAAACAACCCTAAATCCTGAATCTCCCTAAAAACCCTAACCTGCGTGGCTGCAACTTTCGAATATGCCCAGCCCTAAGCCTTAAACCCTAAATATTCCTAAGAACCTTTAAGCGTGTAGCTATGATTGATTAGCCTCCTTTGCCTTCATGAGACCGCGGAGGTTGATATCCAGCTCCTGCATGTCACCAAGGCTCTGCCTTGACCGGTGGACAGTTCTGTTAAAGCTGAGAAGCCGCTTGATGTACGCGTGGTACTCTTGATACAATGATAACAATGACACTAAAGGCATAGTCATCGTTTCAGGCAATCATAGCAAGAAAAACAAAGTTGTTGTTCAAAAAATACATCTCCCCAAAATGCCCATAAGTTGGCCCCTCCTTTGCAAGGACCTTCAGAACAACCTCCACATGGTACTGCCGATGCTAAACAACCTGCATGACCTTGATGTACTATGATGCCACCCTTTCCAGGTATAAGGTGAGTAAGGTCATGCCGAACTTGTTAGTAACAGCTGCAGTCTCGTCTTGACCACATTGGTAGATGTCGACCGTAGTGAAGACCACATTAGTTGGGCAACAGTTTTGGGCTGCCGAAACAAGGCTCCAAGCGGCATGACGGTGAAGACCTCACGGATGGACGCATCAGTCAGACAAACGCACATGTAGAAGTCCAAGAACAAAGCCTGGATTGTCTGGTGGAAGTCAGCATATACGGTGAGTATGCCCTGGATCACGTCTTGAATGGTTGCGGGATGTTAAGGTTGCCCACTTGGCCTCCCTATTACAGGAACCCCTGGAGCAAGACTTACTTATGCGAAGGACCAGCCGGATGCAAGGGCTAGTGTGACTCTGACGATTCAAATGATAGATCTCTCTGAATGGGAGGTATGGACTGACGCGTTTCGAAGAATAGAGAATCAAGCGGAACACCAGGCGGACATGAGTAATTGATTTTAGGGTGTAGGGTGGGGTAAGAGCCGAGTTGGTTGGTGCAGGAATTCGCGTGTAGGATCCTGAAGAATGCCAAAAGTATCTTGATGATTTGATACTAAACCCTCAACGCTAAACCATAATCATGCGAGGGCTACAAGGGGATAATATTCTGAACCATTCAGAAGTCCAAGCCCTAACCCTAAATCCTGAGCCCTAAACCGTGTGGTGCAGAGTAATCTTCAATCGTTGGGGCCTCTGCGATCGGAGGTTTGTGCACTGGATCAAAAAAAGGTCCGCTAAACCCTGGCCTCCTACCCCATACACCCCTGAAGCCCTGCAGCCGAACACCTAAACATGCCTAAGCCATAAAGCCCTGAACCCCTCAAGCCCTCAACTTCCTAATTGACCTGTGGACCCTCCACCCCTACTGAAGGAACTCCAAAGCCTCCAGCCCGGAACTCCATTAGACACCTGAAGCATTCAACCTCCAACTCTTCAACCGAAGATCGCGTGTCCCTAAGGGAGTCTATACAGATTATGTTGCGAAATGCGCGCCCAGACGCCTTGGGGATCTAGAAAATACAACCTTCCACAAAGGTACCCTATACTACGAGCACTATTTGGCAATTATGGGGAATAATTTGGGACATGCCCAAGATGCCCTGAGTCCAGACATCTTGCTGATCGACGCAGCTAGCTCCCGAACCGAAGTATCGGAAAGACTGTGGCCTCAGAAAAAACTGATGCTAGGGGATTTCAAGGTCTCAAACCAATTGCCCTAAACGTGCGGGGGTCGACGTTTGGGGCTTCAACGTTTGATGACTTCGGGTTTAAGGTTTAGAGCTTACGGTTACGGTCGGGGATGAATTAAAGGTTTCAGGCCTAGGACTGTAGAGTTCTAGTTTTGAGGGCTAACTTTGTGAATTCGAGTTTAATATTTGGCGGTTTGGGGTTTTGAGGTTTAGGAGGTTGGGGTTGTGGGCCCGGGCTTAGGGGTTCTAAAGCTCTACGCTTAAGGTTTAGGGGTTTAGGTTTCAAGGTGTGGAGGGCTTGCGCTTTGGGGTTTCGGCTGCGGTTGAAATTCTTTGGCCAAGCAACTCCTGTCTCTCTTAGCCTGGACACGTGCAGCGTGAGCATCATGTAAAGGCCTAAATGGCTATCAGCATTGTGGTGCTAGATCCCCTGTATAAACATAATGAGTACCTCAAACAGGCATTGGTTGTCTAGGCTCCCTAGAAACTAAACCGTGTGGATGTTTTCGCGATACTGCGCTCGAGTGGTGACTTTGAGGGCTTCATTGGGATTTGCAACGAGGTTGTAATTCGTACGCTAAAGGCTCAACCCTGAACCTAAAAGTGCGAAGGATTGTATAGGGATCATTTTGAGAAGCTCCCACTTTGCAGCTTGGGTCCAAGGCGTTCTTCTTGTTTACTGCGAGGCTTGTACGCTGACTCTTCACAAAAGGTTAGACGTCTGGGCAATTGGAGAGGTAGGAAAGAACGAGACGTTTCAAGATGAGGATTTTCCCAAAAAATGTTTCGGGTTTAGGGTTTAGTGACAGAATGGATCCCTATCGTAGTGCCTATACCAATCACATCGTCCCTATATCCGACTTCCCCCCTTCCCAACCAAGCGGCTCTTCAGGAACCTTACTTTGATATCGTTGGAACACCATGACTGCAAATTCTTCATAAGGTTCTGGTATGCAAAAATCAAAACCAATGACTCCAAAACCCTGCACCCCAACACCCTAATGTAAACCCTAAAGTACCAACCCTGGATAGCCCTCTACAGCCCCTACCTGCCCAAAAGCGCAAAAGGTAGCAGGTGACAGGATCGTAAATCCAATCGTAGGAGGTCCGTCAAGCCAGCCGGCATCGCGCCTCCATAATATGAACCCTAACCCTAAATTCTAAACCCTAAATCAGGGTCTAACAAGGGTTTAGGGGCCTAAAGAAAAGGCCTATAACAGACGAAAGCGAATCAGAAAGTCAAAGCTGTTAGATCAGTTGCCTTTTGGTTCCTCGATATGTAGAACTAGATTTCGGGGTACGATGATGAATAAGAAGGATCGTTAGCCAACAAAGTTGGTATCAGTCAGGCTTCTCGATTAGGATGGCGGACTTTCACAACTTGTTCGACAGTCCCGTCACATAGCTTGCAAACAGTCAGGAATCATCGTGTTAACGAAATTCTGGAAAGCCACGAAAGCTGCAACTGCCATCAACATCCGCAAGACTAGCAGTACACTCTATGCCGCTGCTCTACTTTGATAACCTATGCCAAAACCTTCCCGGCACTCTGAACCTGTATCTGAGTCTTCAAAGAATACCTGCCTTGGGACTGACGTCTATTAAGTACCTTCTCTCGGCTACTTGGAGCCCAGAGATCTCAAAAAACGTATACTCATGTCGGAGCTGCAACCACCTCAAAACCATGAGTTGGTTCTATTAGACGACCAAGGTGCTGGCAAGACGAAGCAAGTCAGCGTCCTGTTACAGCTGATCATGCGGCATCTTCTAGATGAGTGATTACTATTCATGCTATCATGAAGATGCAGAGCAACTTTATCAACAAGAGCAACAACAACAAGAAGAAGCCTATCCGTATAACAAGGTCAGTAATAAGGACAATACCCATTTTCAGCTAGGAGTTTTTGGGGAAGGTGGGATCCTCGGTTTTGGCCTGGACTCTCCCATCTGTTTGTAGGCGGGCCAAGCTTACATCTGCGTTTTCAACCAAAAACACGGAGAAGCAAATTTAGGGGTTAAGGGCCTAGAGCTGAAATACAGTTGAACCGGAACCGAACAAGTATGAAATCAGAATACCAAAGGATTCGGCTGCAATCCGCGAACCCTGGCGTGCTGCGCTTGACTGGGCAAGCAAATTAGGAGTTTTCATTTCTCCGCCGTTGGGACAATATCCCATATATGACAACCTAAACCCTAAACAGTAGATTCCATTTTCTTTTCCATTCCCATATGCCCCTGTATGGGCACTCCACTGCTTCAACACAGCAAGCCCACATTCTTAAAAGGTTTAGGGTTGCAGGGCTTAGTGATTTTGCTAAGCACAAACCCTAGGGAGTGAGTGTATAAGGGTTGCATAGGGTTTAGCGTTTAGGGGCATTATCTTCCCAAGAATGGAGAATCAACTGGAACATGAAATGGAAAGTGGTGTTATGAACGGTGTATAGAAGGTGATAGGGGGATTTTGGTACCCCCACCAATGAGGACCCTGTAGCCATGATATGACTGTAATGGGTCCTTAGTGGGATTGGGGTTACCAAAATCCCCTGAATGCAACTGAGCATTCAAGCGGGAGCATAAGTGGTGCGCCGAGTTGGCACCAGGCATCTGCTAAGATCTCTGAAGCAAAGGTCTCGTGACTGTTTAAGGTTTGGGGCTTAGGGGTTTAGACTTGGGCCTGTAGGGTTTAGGGTATATAATGGAGAATCACATGGAAAAGAACATTGAAAATGATATGGAAACCGGGATATTGCAGTGCTTGGGAGCTCTCTTGGCTTTTGTCTGCTTAGTAGCAGGTAGACTTACTAAGTCACAAGCTCACGCAAGTAGGGGTCTGCAACCCCAAAATGCTAGGGTCTACGGTTTGAGTGAAGTACACACACCGGCCAGGCAAACTACACATGGGGGTTGTTCTAAAGGTCCTTCTAAACAAGCGACAGTTGGGAACACTCATCTGCCATTTGCCGGCGGGCAGGTATTTTGAACGACTACCACATGGGCCATATAGGGGAGATATAGGCATGTATGAGGTTTGGGGTATACCCCCGCCCCACGTCTTTCAACCACAAGATAAATTTCTCTCCTTGAACTTGAGGCTGTTGGCAAAGGACAGGTGAATGCTTCCTTGGCTGACGCCAGGATTCAGCCACATTTTTTAGGGATGGTAGGGTTTAGGGATTTAGGTTGTAGGGGTTCGGGTCTGGGAATTGAGGGGTAGGGTTAGGCAGCGCTTCCCTTTGCTGGTGTCAGTCTTCAGATGAAAGGGCTGGTGCAAAAGGTCTAGGGAGATGATCTTTGCCAAGAGAGACTGTAGTTGCCATAAGTACAGGGGGAACTCCAATTTAACCCCGAAATACATAAATCTGAGAAACAAGAGCCCCCCCGAAAGGGTGGCCACTGCTTTTTCTGGAGATTCCTGAGTAGGTTGTGTCATAAGGAACTCTGAACCTTAGGGCCTTAGGGCTTGGGTTTGGATTCATTGTCCACAAGCAGAAGAGCTACGGTAACCCTGTCTGATCCCCCCCAGATACGGGTTATCTAGGGCTTTCTAGGCGCACATCGAGTCGTGGAATGCAAACGGAAACTACTATGTCATTTCGGGTTTGGGGCGAATAAAGCCTCTCCTAAGAATAGCCCCCCAATACCCATTCGGGGGAACATTTGTCATTTCGGTGGCGTTATCATTTACAGGAGTTTCTGTAAACCCTAAATATGTAGCGGTTTCGACTCTCATATAAACCCCTATTAGCCGTTCTGCGGAGGGAGAGGATTGAGAAACCCTAGGCCCTAAACCCTATACCCAAGACAACCTTCTATGTAACTGACACATAACCCCTAAAACAATCCTACATACCCCATTCTTGGGGGGCAGAGGATTAAGAAACGGAAAAGCTCTTCAGCAAGGACCCAGCATCTTCGCGCGGAGTCGTCCTGAAGGGCCTGGCCTGAGTTAGGGTTCAGGGTTTTAGGGGTTTGAGGCTTATGGTTTACAGGGTTCAAAGTGCAGGGTCTAAGATTTAGGGCTTGGGGTTTTAAGGTGTGGGTCCAACGTTTAGGGTTTAAGGTTTAGGATTTAAGGTTTAAGATGTAGGGTCTAAGGTTTGGGGTTTAATGGTTAGGATTCAGGGTCAAAGGCGTAGGATTTAGGGTGTAAGGCTTGGGCTTTAGGGTTTAAGGTGGAGAACTTAAGCTTTGGGACTCACGGTTTAGGGTTTGGGGTTTTCACTGATCAAACGAAGGATCCCAAATTAGCGGTCCCGTTGGGGACATAAGGGTGAGGGATGTATGTTTGAGCCTCCTCACTTACAAAAAAAAAAACACCTAAACCATAAATCCTAAACCCGATGTTTTTGGCCAGCCGAAGACTGGCGGACAAGAATGTTTGTCAGCCGTCATCTAGACCTTCGCTTACAAGCTCACCAGTTGCAACTCCTAGCGAATAGAGCCAAGAGGCAAATGGCCGGCATCAGCTGCTTCAAATCCTTGGATACCACCTGCAGGTGTGGCTCAAGGACGATTTTAGTTCCCCCAACCCTGTGAGAAAGAAATAGGAAATGACATTGAAACTGGGCTTGTACAGGGGTTTAATACGCATCTATATTGGGTACTATTTTTTGCACGTACTCCGTCTGAACAAGCTCTCCTCCCAGGGTGTTTCTTGTCAAAATACTGTTGCCATGACTGGCTTTATCGTCACTAGTACTATCTCTGTTAGATTTCCCGATACTAGCTCCTACACCCTACGGCCTACACCCTAAACCCTAAAACCAACTAAGGTGACCTCTCGCAATGTGGCCACAGGTGCGGACCCTGCCAAGAGCCTGAAATCGAGACTACAGCAGCAACCCTCCAAGTAACAATCTCTACACCTTAAACTGAGCCCTAATGCCTTGACCCTGAAGAATAAACTAACAGGACCATATTACCATTTTCAGAACTGGACGGCATAAATCCTGGAACTCACAACCCTTAACCCTCAACCCTGAAACCCAAACTTTGAACCCGAAAGCTTTAATTCCCCCCCCAAAGTTTGAGACCGGAACCCTAAACCGGTACTCATAGACCCATAACATCTGTATAGCCCGCCACTTTGCTTAACCAGCTTGCCTGGCTCACGCTGGCGAGAGCGAAGATGGAGCGAAGGGACCGGTTCACTCTCTCATAGCACTCCTTCCGCCCCTCCTGGCATCTTGAAATAAGTATTGATATATGAGTGAGGCTATACAGGACTGAGGCTTAGGGTTGCGCCTTGAAATATGCATTGGGATGTGATGCTATCTGGGGTTGTATAGGGTCATGTAGGGTTTATATCGGGTTGTATAATGTTAAAAGAGACGACCCACAACATTTTGGTGGTAAGTAAGGGAATGACAATATGGAAGCAACCAGCTTATGCACGGTTTATAGTTCGGGGGAGAATGGAGGCATTGAACATGGGAACTAGTCTTAGTGATTGTGTGTGGACTACTTTAGGCGTCCATGCCCCCCTACCACCCGGCAGCGAGTGTGTTAAGTTTGGCATGGCTTAGCCAGAGTTGTTGAGGTTATCAAAACCAACATGTGGGGTGAGGTCGGGTGAGATCGTTATAGCTCGCCCAGACTTCCCAAATGCCACAGAGAAGCTGACTTGAATCAAGGGACGAGCTATCAAGCCCTATGCGCCAACAGTGGCCGTTGCTTTTAACGCCCTCTGTGTGAGGCATTTGAGAAGTCACTGATAGTTCGGCCCCACTCTGGGTCCTAATATAATACGGCCCCTCTTCTTTAGGGCACCCACAAATGGACTAAAATTCTCACATCAGCCCCATATGACTTGAACAGGATTTCTGAATGTGAATGCCAAGCACTGCTTTGTTGAGCTGCGAATGAATCCTCACTGTGCCTACAGAGCTTTCTGATCTTCTCTGTCGAAATGCTTACCCATCAATTCTGTCACGCTGTGGGCCTCAATGTCCAGGCCTCGGCCCAAGAGACTCCAACCTCGAAACTGCCACATTCCCCCCATGCCCGTTAAACCTTAGGCCCTACACTCTAAAACCCCACATCCTGAACCTTCAGTCCTAAAGGGAGGGGATTACCTCTTCTTTCTCCCACCAAGAGATGCTGCCCTCCCGGTTGTCCGGCAAGGGTTGCGGCAGCGAAGTATTGAGCTCTGCTTCTGGCATTCCAGCAATACCTGTGTTAAGTAAAGTTTAGAGCTTAGAGTGTAAAGGTTAAGGGTACCTGTTTTAAGTAAGGCTTAGAGCTTGAGGGTTCAGGTATAGGGTTTGGAGTTTTTAGGGTTCAGGGTACCCATCATAGGGAAGGTTTCGAGTCTAGAGCTTAGGGTCTTAAGGTTTAGGGCTTAGAGTTTTAG
>CAJNIZ010009968.1:35442-48187 GCA_905231905.1 Symbiodinium pilosum
AGCAAAAAAAAACACGGGTTCCGATGATTCGGGTTCAAAGTGTCTTTCAGCAGTACTTTGGATGTAGGCCATGAAATTCGTAACGCCGCTGCAAACAACAACGATATAGACAAGTGGTTGCAGACGCCGGAATACATGGAAGACTGCATTCCGGGCAGTAGTTTCCATAAACAGGGGAAACCCACTGTCATAGGGACCGGTAAAAGATACCCCCAAGCTTTCGGAAACTCGTAAGTATACATGCATGCACTTTGACCAGGCTAGCGGAAGAAACCCGTTACCAAAACTGCTGAGCATCAGAACTGCAACACATGACTGTTTTAGACCGTGACGCGTCACCTCCTTTAGTAAGGGGGTCCTCTCAACAACAAACAGTCTTCCTCTCTAGTACCCGAGGGATTGGGCTAGGGGCATCTAAGCCTCCATTCCTTCCATGGGAGAAAGCAACACATTTTTTTTCTATTCGGGCCCCTGCATGCTGCCATTTGTCTGAGCCCCCGCAAACCGTCACTGAAAACAACAAGTTCCCCGAAGCGTTGTCTTCATCCGAGTTCCTCTGCCGTCATTGGCCCACTAAACTTCTAGCAAAAATCACATCTTGGGCTCTGTATTGGGTCATGATATAGGCCTGAACACAAGATGTTGCGCAACAACAATGCAGGCAGTTCATCACCTTTTCCTAATATCATATCTCCCCACACGCCTGCACATAAACAATACCTCTACTATATAATGATGGTACGATATAGGGGCGTAGGAGAATCTATTCTTAGGCAGGGGGTTAGGCTGTACATCCACAATGAGCATGCCAGGCAGCTGTTTAGGATCCGCATCTTGTCCACGTCTCGAGACGCACTCGCCTGCACTGCAAAAGTCCGCAACAGTAGCCAGCAAAGCCCCAGACCCTAAACGCGAAACCCTTTTCCCTAAGCCTTATTATTTAGCATGGCCCAACATGAACCCAAAGATGTTTGCATGCTGAAATTGCATGTGCATGGACCGAGCGGAGCCAATGCGACGTTTGCGGTTTGCCAGCGATAGGCTCGGAAGTGTCTGAGGAGGGCCTAGCACTTTCTGTTTGCCGTGACTGTGATCTGGAGAGGAAAGCTACCGTCTCAGGTTGCCTGCCTCATCTGGACTATAGTCTGAACTCCTAGTATCCGCTTAATAACCCCCATCATACGCCCCTATACAAGCCCCTAGATAACCCCCCTCAAGGAGATTAGACTATAGCTCATCGAAAATTCAACCTTGGCATTTCTCAAGATTTGGATCGTCTCCCCTATCCTCAAACACCATGGTGCCCATTTGAAGCATCCTCCCCAACATTGGCAGGAGACGTAGAGAAACCGCGCATACAAAGGCAGCCAAACAGTTCGACATGTGAGCGACAATCAAACACGTAGAGCCCTGTCTACTTTAGAACAGGGTGGCTGCGTATTTTCTAGGACGGTGCTAAATGGTAGAATACACATTCTGAATATAAAATCTATATACTCCCTATACATCACACTATAACCCCATACATTTTATATATTCCGCATATATCCCTACATAAGCTCTCTATGAGCCCTGTATGCTGGAATTCAAGTATCGTTTTGGATGATTCTATTATTCTGGGACGACCACTGGGATCTTGCAGCTTTCTTCTCAGTTCTAGTCTTGGGCACTGTCATAAACCCTCTACACCACCATATAGCCCGCCTCCTTTCCTGGCGCTGAGAATTAACTCCAAATTGTTGGTGTTTTAGCTATGAGACCTATTTCAATTATCCCAAAGTGCCGCCCCCAGCTGTGTTCTTTAGCAACGGTTAGGGATTAGGACGGGTTAGCCGGGTTAGCGTTTATGGCTCAGGGCTTAGGATTCAGGAAGTCGGAGAAAGGCTTCAGGGCATAGATTTAGTACGTAGACTCCCGATCAGGCTCTAAGGTTTCGGCCTTACTTGGGAATGAGGGAATAGGGAGACCTACCACCCTAAACCCTGAACCCTAAATCCATACACCCTAAAACTCTAAACCCAAGACGACGCCTCTGCGATGTCGATCTCCAGCGCTCGCTGGACCAGCCTAGAAAGATAAGGTCCACTCAGTTCGATTTAAGGTTTAGGGTTTAGGGTTTACCATGACCCTAAACAGGGTTTAGGGTTTACCATGACCCTAAACCCTGAATCCTAGACTTTGAGCCCTAAAGCATAAGCCCTACACCCTAGGCCCTAAACACGGAATTCTAAATCCTGAAGCCCTGAAACCCCGAAGCAGATTACCACGGTTTAGGTTTCAAGTCCAGGCTGCAGTTGAGCTGAAGTCTAAACTCGTGAAATGGAGTTATAAGGGGGATTATATAGGGGAGTACTGTAGGGTTATTACGGAGTATACTAGGAGTTTAGACTATAGATCATCTGGACTCTCTACACAAAATCCTGCAAAATTGCTTCCCAACTGATTCCCCAGCCACTCAATGGGAAAGGTCTCCTCACGCTTGGCCTTTGCCTCAGCTACCATGCGTTCAGGTTACTGGTGTGGTTTGTCAGGGTCGCAGACTGTGCCACGCTGTCTGCACTTTGGTTCGGCATCTAGGTGTTCCTTTTGCTACAGCACACACAACGCTATTGCTCATAGGAGTGCACAGGAAGATCTTCATTAACAGTAGGAAGTGTGGGCAGTTTTGGCGGTCCTCGCGGCGACTGTCAATGAACGCAGTGGACTTAATGAGAAAGGATTGCGGGGGGTGGTAAGGATTCCAACGCAGGGCCTGAATAATCAGAACAAGGCTTTGGAATAGGGGCTACTGTGCCAGTCATACAAGGTGTCTTGAGGCTCAAGGTCAGAGGGAAGGCCAACGAAAGGGTGGATCCATGCAGCTGGGACATGGGAGGAAAAAACGAAAACGACATGGAAACTGGGACCATGTCGCGGTGTATTTAGAATAGGCTTCTCCGAAATGCGTCAGAGATACTCGGTAACGGAGAAACAAAATAAACGGACATGGAACATGACATGAGCTGCAATCAATATTTCTTACACAGTTTAATGGACATGGGTTCCTTACTAGAGACTATATTGGGGACTATACTAAAGTCAACAGGGACCCTTATGCTCAGCTTTCAGGCCACGCGCAATGAGCGAATGAATGAATGAATGAATGAATGAATGAATGAATGAATGAATGAATGACTGCACTAATGCATTAATGCATGAATGCATGAACGAACGCAAGAACGAACAACCAAACTAACAAAATAATGAAATAATGAAGTTACATGAATGTACTAACTTTTGCAAGTCATTTTCCGTTGAACCCCAAACCCTACATATCCCTATAATATGTCACCCTAAACCCTCAACCTTGGGTAATCTGATCAAAGCTCAGTTAGTGCATTTTTTGGCATTCCCTAAACCCTAAACCCTAAGCCGTATAGTTGGTCACCAGGAAACAGTGCCCAGCACAAACCATTCTACTCAGGGGTCCAAGTGCGCAAACATAGGGTGGTTTTGGCTTCCAAGGACTACAACCATTTATGTTTGGTTCCTGAACACTGCTGCTTGGGTACTTGGACGCTTAGAGCTACTATAGGGACTCCCTGAAAAAGGGGTCTTTTTTATTGGAAGGCGCAAATCTGCATAAACCAATAGAGAACCCCCCTCGTAGTTTCAAGGCGAGCTATTGTAAATATTAGAACAGGACGCTTAATTCTACTGCCCTGTAATGGGCCCCATGTTCGGAGATCTTGGGGAGCTTTTGGGGAAGCCTTGGGGAATCCTTACCTCTGGGTGCCCCATGTATGGGCCCCCTTACACCCTGAAGCCCTAAATGCTAGGATTGCTTAGTAGTTTAATCAAGGTATAATTAGGCTGTACCTTTAAGCCCTAAAAGGCCAGGATTGCCAAGTAAAGTAAGGCGATTCAGATCGCAACGCTGCTAGATCTTGTCCAACAATGGCAGTGGCTCACCAGCGACCCGTGATGGCTCAGCCTACTCGCCGAAGCTACTGGTTGTCAGTACATATTACACGGAAAACCGTATGGAAAAGATGGAGATTGAAATCTGAATCCCAAATTTCAAGTTTCATAGTTTCCATTTCCTTTTTCATTCCTTCAAAACCCCCAAAATCATAGTTTCCATTGTGTTTTCCATTCCTTTAAATATAAGGACAGCCATCAGCCAGCCCAAGTCAGAGCATGGACCCTTACAACCTTATATGTCTTCAGTAAGCCAAGATATTTTGCCCAAAGTACCTGTAGATCAACCCCCATGCAGCACCCCTAGTACCAGGATATAGCCGGGTACTGTTTCGCAACCTTACACTACACCCATCCCCTAGTTCAATTGCATACTGGGCTATTCTCTATATATCTATAAGCGGGCTGAGGTGATTTACCAGAGAATATATGATCATAAGCGCCTTCCCGTAAAAATAAGCCTCCCCATCCATGGACAATACATGTCCACAATACAATTCCACTTTATCGAGTAGGGGAATAGTTAACACTAGCTGGGTGGGGTGTCTATCGTGAGACGAGGAGAGGTAGGCTTTTTGGCCAAGTTTCCTTGCCGCCAGATCCGGCGCATACGCAACTCCTGAACCAATGTTTAGGTGGCTTTAGGGCAATAAAGCACACCACAGATGGTTGATGCAAAGTGTCATTAGGAATCAGGTGTTAAGACCCCTTAGAGAGGTGGGTAGGATCTGTATAGATGGTAATCTAGGCCTGCTACCAAGCGTGTGCATGATCCTAAATACCTTCTGCCTTGGAAATTCTGGTATCATAGTATACCACGGTCATGCGGGGCTTATAACAGCAACAGCACCACCGTGTTGATTGGAAATGTGTCAGAAGCTATTTCAATTGTCGAAGCTAGCACCCTGCAACCGTGGTATGATCTACACGGTATAATGGCAACGTAAGGGGACCGTAATGCTGTTATATAGCTTGTATAGTACCATCCCAGACCACCTAAGGTATAGAGCTTAGGGTGTAGGGCATGGCATGCCGACCCATGATGAATGACACCAGTCCTTGAGTTCCATCCGTTGGTAACAGGTGTCTTAAGCCCCTCATCCAAATCCCAAAATTTCAAAACCCGCACCAAAGAGGGTCTGCTGACGATGCACTGTCACTAGCACTGGAAAGCTAGGTTGGTATATTACCAAACACATTTGGAAAAACAAGAGTCCAATGGAAAATAGACGGGGGAATAAAAAGGGAGTACGGGTATATTGCCAAAGATATTCCTTGGCTATAACTTGGGATGTTCCCTGCATGAAACCTTAACCCGAAACCCTAAATCCCTATAAGCCCCAGATCCCTAAACCCCTAAACCCTCTTGTTGCAAAGCCAAACTTCTCGTTGTTCAGCTCGCTGGGCGACAGCCCATCGGTCAGCAGCTCCGCACTTCCCTGGCCTCAACAAAGAGTTTGTCAACATTCTGACCCCTCTTTCTCCAATTACCCTAAACATTAGCTGGCCGCAGCTTAATGGCGACCTATAGAACAGCCCAGAAATCTGACAACCTACCAGCTAGACTTGCTGAAGCATGCCCTCAAACTGGCTTGATGTTCAGAATTTGAACTTAGGCAGCAGGTCGCCAAGGTTTTGCGGGAGGAACTTAATAGCAGCTCAAAAGCTCTGAAGGACGCATGTTCTACCCCAAACAAGCCCAAAAGGCAAGTCATGTATTGCCAGGACGTGGAAAAACTTTCTATCACCTGAAGGGTCCAAATGCCCAACTATTAAGGCTATAGGTCCCAGATACAATTGAAATTATGGGCATTTGGGACCTAAAACCCCGTTATTTGGGCGCCTGGCCCCTAGGGTGACTTGAAGCCGTAGCCACGTTAGCCACTGAGAAAAGGAACTGCCCACGCAGAGTGATCCAAAGTGCACTGCGGGCACCTAAGCACCACTATCATGTCACATTCTATTCGATCCTACAAGAAATCTGGGACCATAATAACTTTGGCTATTATGCAACCCCCTATATTAGTAGTTTCCCAGCATGGGTGGACCCCAATATAGACGCCCAAATAAGTTAATCCTTACGATAGGGACTCCGAAAAAGTACACCCCCCCTCCGCCCCAATTTTGAGAAACCATTTCTAAACCTTACACCCGGATCTTAAACCCTAAACCCCTAAACACTAAATCCTAGATCCTAAACTGATGTCAACCCCTATATTACACCTTTGAGACCTGTTGGCTAAAACATTGGCGCTGTAGTCCCCTTTCACCTATGACAACAACACTATCTTTGTTGGTTCCTATGGTTATACTATACATAAATTAAGAAAAATCCTCAGGGGACTACAGTTGGACGCTCTCAGAGCACAGCGGCTGACAGTTCCGATATCTAGTAGGAGTCGGCCATCCGCTGTGACCAGGTCCTTGCCACTGGTTTAGGTGGGTCTAGGGCTTATGATCTGCGGGGTGCGGCGTGACACCCTGGGAGGGAAGCCGGTTGAGGAGCAAGAAGGCCGGTCTTGGCACAAATTGGCGAACATTTTTGTAGGTCCCTGGAAGCGCGCCTCAGGGACCTACAAGAAACCTCATTTTGGGAAGCCGGTTCGGGCCCAGGAAGGCCGGTCTCGGCGTACTGGATCTAAGGAAGGTTCTGGGAAGGCTCCGGGGAAGGAGCATTTGTGTAGGTCCCTGGAATCGTGCGTCCAGGGACCTACAAAAAACTCATTTTGGGAAGCCTCTTGGCACAAATTTAGGGTAGAGGGCGCACGCCTTTTTTTCAGATCTAGGGGCGCACACCCTATTGCGGGCGTGTGCAGCTTAGAAGCCCCACCATAGCCCCAAGCTCATCTAGGGTTAAGGGTTCCTACCCCCCAAACCCCCGTAACAAGCGGGGATTCCTTGTTTCTTGACTTCCCCAGTTCTGGCGTTCACTCCTCGTCACGCCGCCGCGGTCAGCATTCTCAGATGGTGCGCAGTGACTTGGAGTTTGAGTTTCTGACCTTCAAGAAAAAATGAAGAAAGGGCGCGAGCAACGGATAGGGACAGCGGAGGCCTTGACCGGCCTCCATGCATCGATCCGTTGGGGAGTCCAACCATCTGTTGGTCTACAAGATTGAGGGTCTCCTGTACAATGCCCCTGCGAAGCCGTTGAAAGCCCTTTCTTCCTGTCTGCAAAGCATCGGCCCAAGTGGACCTGCAGTGCCTGCGGTCCTGGAAGGCTGAGGCCCAGGAGGCTGAAAGCTGGAGCTTTACCCTCCCAGGCCCGCAGCTTCGATGTGTTTAAGGCTTAGAATGGTTCAGGGTATATATAGGGTTTAGGGTCTACTGTATGGACGCGAATATTATCAATACTATTTTGACGTCTATTTTAAGCACCCTAATGATGCCATAGCTGTGCAAGGACTTTGGGACCGCAATATTGATGATTCCTTTTAGGCCCCTACATTTGGGTTCAGGGTGTCGGGCTTCGAGTTTCGGGACAGCTCTGCTTTCCCTGCTTCTTGACTGGCACAACCCTAAGCGCTAAACCACCTCACTTAAACTGATACCTACTGAGGCCTCTGCATGCTGACAGCAAAGGGCTTGGGGTTGAGCTATGAACCCAGTGGTGTGAGGCTTAGGGTTTTAGATATAGCGTTTCTGGGTTTAGGGTTTACAGAATGCACAGCTTGTTTGCCTACTTTCTGCAAGCCGCTAATCCCTCCCCCGAGCATTACACACCCACACTACCTACTTCCTAGCGACTACAGGAGCCTGCATAACTATCCATCGCTTTGAGCTACCCTCCATTACACCGATACAAGGAGGGGTTCAAACATGAAGCTCTGAATGGAGGGAGGGGTGTTTGAGACAGAAGGGATGCATGAGGGGAAGAGAGCGAGAAAGACAAAGAGAAGACTCTGATTCGGCAGGAGCTGTATGCTAAACCGCAAACCAGGAACGACCCCCTCCCCGTAATATTTCCACCCCGTCAGTAGCGGGTGGGAAGGCTTAGGGAAAGGGGCTACCGAAATCCCAAATCCCTCAAGTCCCTGCAACCCTAAATCCCTAATGCCCTAAGTCCCTAAACCAAGCCCTACATGCCTAAAACCCTTAAAGCCTTACGTATGAAGTTAGGTCCGTCAAAGCCATGGCAAGCTCGAAGCAGCACCACCTGGATTGCTGTTAAGGAACTTCGGATTGAGGGTTTAGGGTTTAAGGTTGGGGGTGGTTCCAGGAATTAGGGGTCCCTTTCAAGGAGGTTGTATAGGAGGGGTAGCTGTGGACATGTCATGTAACAGGGAAATAGGGTTGGGGGGCTTCCAAAGAACAGGATCTCTTTTTGAGACCTCCAAACGTGGAGAATTATATGAACAAGAAAACTGGAAATAACATGGACACCGGGGTGATATAGAGATTACTTGTCTATCATTACATGAATTCACTTACTATTATGAGGTAGCCCTAGTCTTTATCGCAAATACATATTTTGGGTAGCTGAACCGTAGACCCTATGTAGCCTCCATGTGGCAGATAGATATCCCTTTCAAGACCGAAACCCTGAACCCTAAACCCTTTCAAAACCAACCCAAACCCAGAACCCAAATCCTTTGTGGTGATTTAACCTAATCCCTAAACCCTAAACCCGAATTCCTAGCCTCAAGCCCTTTATGGTATATAACCTAATTCAAACTTGTCAACAGCAAGCCAGCCACACACGCGCAAAGGGTGTAGCATGCGGGTCCTGGCTGTCAGGGCTTATAGCATTATAGGCTTTAGGCTTAAGGTTTAGGGCTTAGGTCTCAATTAAAGGGTTAGGCTGTAGGTTTTAGGGTTTAGGTTTTGGGGGCTTAGGCATGAGGTGTTAACGTTTTGGGTTTATAGGGGCCTTTGAGGTCTATGGGGTCTACTGGGTTCATTCGGTTTAGAAGGCGTTTGGAGCTACGGGGTTTGTTGGGGTTATAGAGTTTTTTTGTAAAGCTGTCAAGTGTGTGATTGTGCTTTTAAAAGGTCTTTTCCGGCTTCAGGTTGCTCATGCGAGCGAACCTGGTTGTTCATGGGTAGTTATAAGGGGGGATATAGGTCCCTGAAGAGTGTCAGGTACTCCAGTAACAGCATGTCTTCTCAGGAACGGATCCATGGCAGCGCTCCGGAGCCCTTTCTCAGCGAACAAATCCTAAAAGTCTTGTAGATGTTGCGATTCTGCTACAATCTACTTGTGGAAAGTGAAATTTCCATGTGTTTATGCCTCAGGCCTTGGGTCTAACATGGCGACACACCAACCATAGCAAAGCGGCCTCATAGGATAAGAAGGATGTGTTTTCTACAGTCCCATAAGTTCGGACAGAACTTGAGCTAACCCTACTTACAACCTTTTTTATAACTACCCATGAACTTTCAGGCAATGAAGGCATGCGTTAGCCTGGCAGCGAGTCCGACTTGTTTGCGTTCGTTTCCCAACCGCACCCTCTGCGCTACCATTTTGCACAGTCTCACGAAATTGAGGGCTAGTGAAGGCCGGGTTGTCATGGAAACCAGCGAGCTTTTGCATCCTGCCCAGGCAGTCCCCAATGTCCAACATGCTGCCGCGTCTATCTGAAACAGGAAGGGACAATAAGGATTAGGGCTTAGGGAGATGCAGAATTTAAACTGAAACCTACTTCGGGCCTTAAAGTCTAATGTGGAGCCCTAGCGTAAAGCATCTTGTACTTTGCACCAATTCAACACGCAGGAACGGGTCTGGAAGGCCCCTAGTCTTGACCTCACAGGGTCTGATGAACAGGGCTCACATGTCTTGCATGCTAAGCTTCTGACTCCCTCCCCCGCCACGCCGCGCTAACCCAAAACCCGCCACGCCGCGCTAACCCAAAACCCTCTTCCGCTGCTCCAGCACTCTCCCCGTCGTGAATCCCCCAACAACAATCAGACCTGAAGCCTCTGAGGAGCCTCAATTCTTACAACATACATGAGGGCTTCCCAAATGAAATGCTGCCAAGGGCTTAGGGTTTGGGGTTCAGGGATATTACCCCCGAAAAATGGCGAATCAAATGGAAAGAACATGGAACATGACATGGAAAATCTGATTTTATAATTGTCTATAGGGATGAGTTTTGTTTTGGAAAGTTATGGCTTATTGGGGGCTCTTTAGTATGGATTATAATAGTATGGTGTTTATATAGGGAGTACCAAATGAACATAAAGGTTGCATAGTATTAGACCGCACTTTATAGTACTTGTATATGATATCACACTATACTATACTATACTATACTATACTATACCATACCATACCATACCATACTATACTACACAGCTCACAACAATTCAAAAAACTACGTACCATGATATAGCTTCATATGTGCGTATACATCTTTAAACATATATATATATACATATACACGCACAGAATGTGCTTCTGTTGATTGGACTGGGGAATCTGTTACATGCGAACCTTCACCCTGCTCCCCAGCAAACCCTGAACCCTGAACCCCCAAACCCTAAGCCCTGAAGCCGTCACCCTCAAATCCAAACCCTACACAACCCAGAATCCCCAAAACCCCAAACCCTGAAGCGTAAACCTAGCCCTCAACCCTGTACCAGAAATCCTAAACTGTAAACCCTTGTCCCCTAAACTTTAGATCTTGCACCCTTCACCCATACACCCTAAATCCTAAATCCTGAATCCCAAATTTAGACCCTGAACCCTCAAACTCTGTACTGTACCATAAGCCCGAAACCCCAAACCCTAATTCCTAAACTGCCTAAGCCCCAAATCCCTTAACCCTCACACCCAGTCCAACACCAGCAGCATGCCACCGCAAAGCCGCATGGCACGGAAGAAGGAGCTCGCGCGAGGGTTAAAGCGCAGGTCCTCAGTGTCAGAAGCTAGGACATGGGTTTAGGATTGAGGGCTTAGGGTTTTGGATTTAGGATTTTAGGGAGTAATGTGGGTTTAGGGGTTTGGGATTTTTAGGGATTTGGGTTTACAGCTTAGGATTCAGGATTCATCACTTTGGCGTTCAGGACTTGGGCTTTGGGGCTTCTGATTTAGCATTCAAGGCTTTTGGGGTTCACAGCTTAGGAATAAAGGTTCAGAGAATGGAGAAGAAAATCTGAGCTACTACTTTTCGTTGGTTTTATAATGGCTACTGACTGTGGGTAAGTCATGAAAAGATGTACAATTAACAAATAACTGCGATGATATGTAGATTCATGACAAGCTAGGCAGGCATACTACGAATGTCAGTTCGAATTATGGAGAAGCAAATGGAAACCTATCATGAAAATGAAGTGAAAACTATTCTACTTTTGAAGATGTAGGCTTAGGGCTTGCGATGGAAAATCACCTGGAAACGGAAAAAAGAAATGAAGCTGGGCTCGCATAGGGGGTCATAGGGTTGGGTATGCTACGAGGCACTAAAATTATCTATCATGATAGATATAATCAGATATATGGGGACTAGCTAGAAGATGTGATTCTCCACTAATTATTACCCGAATCCCTAAACACTAACGCACTCACCCCAGACATCCAAGTCTCAAAACTCTAAACACCATCGAACAGAAGATGATTGCAGAGACTCGATTTACCAGTTGGAGACAAAATGCTGAAGCTTGATACGGGAGTTGGTCGAAATAGGGCGGCTCTAAGGGACTCTAGGGATACATGAGGACACATATATATATATATATGAGGACATTCTAGGGATCCCCATTGAGCAGAGTAAAGCGAGCATTCTTGATAACCCCCTTATAAGCACCGTATGACTGCAGTTTTTGGAGGTTTCGGTAAGTGCAAGGCTTGGGGTTAGGCTCCAGATTCTGCAGAGTTCCTCGTAAATCTTTCAGGAAGTGACGGATGCTGATGAACACATGACTTGAAAGAATGATCCATCATAATGTGCAGGGGTTGTGTACTTGGGCCTAAGAAGTACCTAAAGTAACGGTCCACATGCTGCGCCACGCATGTTTTGGGTTCAGGGTAGAACAGGCACGTGCTTGCAAGTAGGGTGCATTTCCGAGCTCGTGCTGGTTGTTGGCGTAGGCGCATACCCAGTAAGCAACCTGTCTCATTGTTGAAAAGCAGAAAGCTTCCTTGCACAGCGGCCATCCGACACCCCACCGAATGATCACAGTCAACCCAATAACTTCACTCAACCATGCCCAATGCTGCTGCTACCAAAAATCCTGCCTGACTCTAGTATGCTATTGTACCACAGTTCCCAATGTAAAAGGTAATTAGGCCAAATAATCATCAGAATTAGCGCTAATAAGAGTAGTAAATAATGATACCATAACTGCCAAGGCCTGTTCCTGCAGTTGCCGCACCCCACGGTGGCCGCGCAAGCAAGTCACGAAGTCGTGGACGGTCTCTTGCCTCAGTTTAGCATCTAGGGAATCTAGGGGTTAGACCAGGAAATGGTCTAGAGTGTGAAGCCGGCAACCCCATACCTCGGGTGCTTGCCCCAACCAGTAACAGTCTGTCATACAATTTGCATTAAGGGCTCTGTATATCTATTTGATATACTTACTAAGTATCCCACCAATACCCCCCATGCTAAACCGTTAATCCTAAAACCCTAAATCCTAATCCCTTAGCCTATAGACCGTATATCGATCCTCAATCTTGCCAAGCCATGGCTAAAGGGCTAGCAGGTGTAGTACTGTAGGGGCCTTATTAGATACCCATATCATCTGGACGCCTATTTGAGGTACCCGGTTTGTGGTTTGGGCTTTGGGGCTGCGGTGCCCTATGCGGGGTCATGCGGGGAGTGTGAGGCTAATACCTGCAATATCAAGGGGATTT
>CAJNIZ010009968.1:48287-58688 GCA_905231905.1 Symbiodinium pilosum
AGGACCTTTAGAACAACCCTCAAATCCGAAACCCCTAAACCCACAGTATGACCAGGAGGGCCTGCTGATTTCTGCCTAGTGACCAGGCATGGGAAACGAACCACTGGGGCTTCTGTGCCTCACAGCTCCCATCACATGGAAGGTTCCCTAAATACCCCAAATACTACAATCCTTGTTGTAAGTACCCCCAAAAAGGTACGCCGAGTTTTGGGGGAAACAGGTGGGTAGTTCCCAAAAGATTCAGGTCCCACGATGGTACCCCTAAATATTAGGTGCCGTAATACAATCTAGAACCAAAAGGGGCCTATAATTTTGAGAATAGCGGGTGGGCGGGGGAAGACTTATGTCAGGCAAGGGTGTGCTACCAGCAAGGTGTCCGTGTCAGCGTGGAAGCCTTCAATCGGCAGTAGGAAGCAGCTTTAGGGTTTCGTCTGTAGGGTCAACTTCCACAGGAGCTGGCAAGCTCATCTAACAGTTGGCAGATGTATGGCTCATATGAGTGACACCACAGAACAGGAGCAGAGTTCCAGGGAATTCCATTGGATGTAGGCAAGCGGCTTGTCCAGTAGACCCTGATATACCCTTCTAAAACCATATATACTCCTAACCCCATCTATCTATTTATATATATATATATGTACATACTCCTGTGTAACCCTAGACAAGTTGTATATAATCCTATATACTCCCAGATAACCGTACATGTTACTCCTATATACCCCTAGATAGCGCGGACAAACAGAAGGTACAATCGCTCCGCGTACAACAGTCCACAGCCAAAGGTAGGCGATACACACTGAACCCATGCTGCTGTGACCAAAAAACTTCACATGACCTTATGATATACTTAGGAACCCTGCAGGATCGTTAGGATCAACCCTTTAAAAACATACAACCACAGTTTCCATTTCATTTTCCTTGTTCATTTCCATGTCATTCTCCATGATCGGGGTAGCATCCCTAAACCGTGACCCCACCCATCCCTTAACCCTGAACCCCATATAACCCTTAAACACTAAACCGCCCGATGTTTAATATCAACCGGATCCAAGCTTTTCACCCAGCTCCGAGACCATCACTCCACTGGCTGATGATCAATACAACATGGGCCATCATGGAACGATGCGCTCTTTAGGCAGGCGTCTAGAGCTTCAGGATTTAAGGCTTGGGGTTCAGGGTTTAGGGTTGGGGGTTTAGGATGTTGGTGTAGGGTTTGGGGATTAGAATTTGCAGTTTTGGGTCACCAGCCCGACAAATCTGCACTTCTGAGGGTTACTGCTGTCAAGGCCATCTAACGAAGAAAACGAGATCACTTGTGCCAGAAATACGAAATACCAACACTGTCACCATCATTACTGCTGCTGCTGCTGCCACCTCCTCCCACTGCTGCTGCTACCTGCTACTGCTACTGCTGCTGCTACTACTGCTGCTACTACTGCTGCTAGCACCACAATACTGTTACGGCTCTTGATGACAAAATCCTGCATTGCCCTGTGCACGTGAACCTCTCAAATTATGGTACCACAGTATACTTAGGGTCATGTGGGATTTTGTCCATGCCCAGTATGACAAGCTGGGGCTGGGAACTCAAGCAGGCGTCCTGGAATTTCCACAAATCCTTCAACTTAACCCTCCGTCTGTTTAGGGTATGGCTGATACAAAAAACTTTGCGGCATCCTACGTACATATGACTTGGGAATTATGGCCTGCTCGTAATCATATACCTTCCACTTCCTGAAAGTGAATTCCGTGCTTCCATTGTATAATGGGCAGCGTATTGGGGCTGAACTGTTTTAGGTTGCTGGGTGCGTTTCTTATCAGCCCCCAAACCCTAGATTCTGAATAAGCGTTCTTTCCATTCCTTCTGTCATTAGGGGAAAGATTATCCTCGGCTCACGCAGGATTGCTGAGACGAGCTGCGGTCAATATTTCTCTAACAACCAGGAGACATTGGTCCTTGCTAAGGAATATCTTAGGGATGATGCCAAACTACCAAGCGGACCCATTTGTCCACTTTCATGACTCAAACCTGAGCTCTAAACCCTTAATCCTACATAATACATCGTAGCTTCCATTTTGATTTTAATTACCCCTACATATCCCCTGTACCTTTATTTGTCCATTAGTAAGCCTAATCACCCTAAACTCTAGACCCTTGCCAACAGACAGTAGCTCATATCAACCCTGACTCTGCCGCCTCGCCATCCCAAGCAATAAGCTCCACGTAGCTACATTTGTCCTTTGCCAAAAGGGGCTAGGGTTTTGGGCAGCTACATGTGCCCTCTGAAAGAAGGTTAAGTTAGGGTTTAGGGTAGCAACATCTGTCCTGCAAAAAAAGTTTCCAGTTGAGGGTAGGTAGACTTGTCCTGTGCGGAAGGGGCTCAACTGCTCTGGCATGTAAAATGCAGGAAGCAGCGAGAAACCTTGAAGCATCAAAGGATGTTGAGGATTCAGAAGAAGCACAGGCGTGGAAGTTGCAGTCAGAGGGGTTTCGGGAATTTCCGTGCGCGTGTTTACTACCCTGAAACTCTAACTGCGCTGCAGCGACCTACCCAACAACATCACCAAATACCCTTGCAATCTGAAGTGGCAACAGTTGTCCATATTGGGCTCCATTTTGGCAAATTGCACCGAGCACATGACTACTATATACTACCCACAACCAGCTTGCAGATATCCTTGAATAAGTGGGTTAGTTAAGGAACCTGCATGAATCACCATTCATAAGCAAACCGTACCGTTTACTATATACCATTTTTTGGCTGATGTAGTTTACGCTACGTAACAGCAACCCAGAGAGGGTCATTAGCTAGGTCATTCCTACTACGCAAACAATAATGGGAGTTCAAATGGCCCCTCCATAAAACCTGTTTAAGGGCAATTCCTGCAAGAAGGAATGAGGTAAGTCATAACATCTCACTTGAGGAGTGCTGTCGGTGGCTGAACCAACCAAGATCTCCAACATGCTGTACTACCAAAAATGGATGTAATCTTACACTATATTGGGGACTCTAATACCCTTAAATCCTACACCATAAAGCTGTATGCCTCAAACCTTGAACCATATGTATCCCCAAATGAAACGAAACTCGCTTGTTGTGTGCGCGTCCTCCGCTGTAGCTGGGCGGATCACCCAGTCCTTGACGGAAGATTTCAAAATTTCCTAGCGATCCCCCTTTTATATATATATATATGGATAATTCTAAAAAAAGGTGGCCCTAGGGGCCCCTAAGGGGGACCCTACGTTTTTGGAGGCAACTGCCAAATCCAATTCTGAAAGACTATAATCCTTTACAAAATGAGTTAGAAGGAATACCGTAAACTCAGCTTTAATTTCTGAAGCCCTCCCCCCGCCTTCCCCCCTGTCTACACGTGCTGTGAAGACAGCAAAAGCTCGGAATTCGAGGCACGTCGTTCTGAGTGTGTTTAGGGTCCGAGGATAACGTTGGTGACCCTGGCGACCCCAAATCACGACCCTACACATATCATATGACTCTTTCTGATCTGGGG
This sequence comes from Symbiodinium pilosum, assembly GCA_905231905.1. Classification (NCBI taxonomy): domain Eukaryota; class Dinophyceae; order Suessiales; family Symbiodiniaceae; genus Symbiodinium; species Symbiodinium pilosum. The sequence continues at coordinate 51,798 of CAJNIZ010009968.1, forward strand.
GTTGGGGTTCTAAAGGCTTCTATTTAAAAAACCCATCACAAAAGGATTGGCGCTGTGGGCTGGTAGCTGAAGGTTCAGAATTGACGGCGGGTTGGGATGTGGACTGCGGTGTTTCATGTCTCAACAAATTGGATTGAGAGCAGATAGTGGAGCACAGTGGGATGCATAACAATTCGGGCTTGCATGCTTGAACTGCAATCACGGGTAAATCACCAGCTTGTAACCAGCGAATCTGTGCGTATAGTTCCTGGATGATGTTTACCGACTAAGCCTACCTTGTATCCCCAATAGTCCTATCATAAGCCCAATAACATTTATTACTAAGAAGCCGGAGAACCTCCAAGCAAAACCCTATAAACCACTGCATAACCCCAGTTTCGATTGGATGTCCTATTTTCCCATTCATTTGATTCTCCCCTAAATTTCTAAACCGTAAACCTAACTTCTGCTTCTCCTGTATTTCCATAAATACCCCCTATAAACACCACGCTAAAAGCTTAAAGGCAAGCCAGTCCCTAAGAGCTTCCAAGTTGGTTGGACCGGATACCCCAAAAACGGAGAATCAAATACAAAATGAAATGGAAATCCTAGGTCCCGTTGAAGGCATTATAGGATATGCAAGTTTAGGTATAATCCCAACAATGGATTCAAAGCTGCAGCATTTAAATAACCTGGTGCTGTGTCAAGTCTTCAGGCTCTTTAGGCCCAAAATAGGTTGTATTTATAGTCTTGGATGCCCAGGTTTAGGGAGGACTAACCATAAACCCTAAACCCTAATCCTAGGCCTAGGTTTGCAGTCCGAAACTCAAGCCACAAGCAAGAAAATGTGAAAGCTTTAGGTGCTTCGGCTTCTCGCCTACCGTAATCCTGTAGCTCCAAAAATTAGGCAAGGGGTCCAAACAAGACCCGAATTTTTTGGAAATCTCATAAATATACTTGTACAAGCAACCTTGAGCCGTAAATGCGCTGTAGTCTAAACTCCTCGCGCGAGCTTCGCCAAGTGCCCGGAATCAGGGTCCTGGCATGGGTTTATCATATCGGCCGAGGGTCAAAATCACTGGCAAGCGCAGTATTTTGGCCTCTTAAAGCATAGTTCAGCGGTCCTGCGATAAGGAATGTCTTCGCCAAAAAAATGGATTTATAACGCGGCCACTTTAACATCTTGGCCGGACTCCCGGCCCTGACGCGCACGGTGACTGATGCGTGCCAAGAAAGCAAGTCGTGGTTTTGCCATAGGAAAGCCACCATTTCCGTACAATAAGTCTGAGTCATGCCGAAAGGAGTCAAGAGACTGGTCTGAGTAGGGGGTCAGAAAATATTGCACCTGCCAGCNNAGAGAAGCTGAATTTGCATGGCAGGCGCAATATTTGGGCTTCTTGCAGGGCTCTGTTCTTCGGGATTCACATAAGAAAATGGAAATATACAAGGTATAAATGGGGGATGGCTTTTGGAAACTCCTTCGTCGCAAGTGCACATTAGGAGCCAGAACTTTGCCTAACATTGCGTGGAAAGCCATGCGGCCGCCACGAGATTGTTTTCCGATCATCTATCTGGGCAGAACCGGGTTGCTGTTATTATCCCCCCATACTTGAGAATCAAATGGAAAAATAGAAAATAAAATGGAAACTGGGGAATTGTAGGGATTTAAGGAACTTAGACTAATTTACCACAATGTGGGTATATGGTAAATAGTGGAGTTTCCTTATTATAGAAACTCAAGTCAAGTTCCTTAACAGCAGCCCAGACAAAGGATTATTGAGCCAGGACCTACCTACGTCAGGGCTTGGCTAGGCCATAGCGCAGCGATATAGTAACCTATTTAGCCCAGAACACATAGCATTTAGATTCTTAGATATTTGCACTATCTGTGACTTTTGCAAATGTCAAAAATGTGTAGAAAGTAGGATTCGAAGACCCCTACGTATGTTCGCGTGTTGCAGCAGGCCTCACTGCCACGTGACGTCCTCGTCGAGGCGAGGACCCTGGAGCCACCTCTCAGCGAACAAGCTTGTAAGGTTTGGCACGAGACGCAGGACATGCAGGCCTGAACTCCAGGAGTGGCAGGCCGTGGACCTCATCCTCACCTGGAGGCCCAGGCTCAGATATGACCATAATCGACCGTTGGAACAGCAAACTGGGAGTTTATGGAGATGTGTGGGGTTTTTCAGTCTAGAGGTATCTTGCTGGTTGTTACAGGAGATGAAGGAATAGATACGAACATGACTATTTCGGCTTGAGGGTTGAGGGTTTAGGGAATGGAAAGAACATGGACACCTCAACATAAGCTGTGATTATACAAGGGGGGTTCTGCATAGATCCATTCCTCCACTCCCTGCTATTAATAGCCAGTAAGTCATGAGGAATAGATTTTACTTTGGTTACATGTGATCAAGCTTAAAGGCTTAACTCCTAAGTCCTTAGCTCAGTAGGTCTTATGAGGTTTCGGGTGTTTGGGATTTAGGGGTTTACGAGCTGTAGGGTCTGGGCTTTGGGCCTTCAGGCATTAGACTCTTTTGTGCTGAAACCTGCCTTCCCCCCCCTCCCTGAAACATGAGACTGGCACCTGGCGCCTAGCCTGAACCCTAAGACTGACTATTACTTGCTGTTAAGGAACTTGATTTAGGTTACTATATTGGGGAAACCATAATAAATACTATATACTGTTATATATATATATACACCCATTATGATAACTTAAAATAACTTCCCTACCAACACCCGAGATTGTTGTGAATATTTGGCATGTCCATCAAGTCTGCACACGAGAAACTCATCTCACAACCAAACAACCTGCTTGCAGGACCGGTTTGCTCGCAAGAGTCCGTGTTTGTGTTCGCCTGCAAATCGTAGTTTCCCCAAACTGGGGGTACCTTGCTGGGGGTCCCCTGCTAAGGGGTATAATATTTCAGGGTCTATATATTGGGGTCGAAACAGCCGAATCGATTCAGGATACGATATCCTGGAAAATGTTTTCGACAACCTGTCAATAACCGAGTACACTCCCTGAATCCTGAAGCCCGATCCCAAACCCAGAAGCTAGTGCTGCAGAACCCTTCTCCAATACCCTAAGTATTCAAAGTCTTCATGACCCTACGTCATCAATCCATAATCCACCCTAAATCCAAAACCTGGAATCCTAAACCGTTAGCCAAAAACCTAAGTTCTAAAGACTGAGCCCTACGCCCAAAACACGCTAAAACCTAAAACCCTGAACCCCCTAACCCTCAACCCTAAAACCCTAGATGACTCCGCGCCCCTCTACCAGCCTCAATCCCCCTGAAAGCTTGCCCATCCAGCCCAGACTTCGACGAAAACCCATATTGCAAGAACCCTTTAGGTAAAGCCATGAGTTCAGGGATTTGGGGTTTGGGGTTTAGGATTTAGGGGTTTAGCCTTGGGTTTAAAGTTTGGGATGTAGGGTTTAAGGCTTTGGGAGTAGGGGTTAGGGTGTATGGGGCTTGGGGTTCAAGGTGTAAGGCATTGGAACTGCGATGGGTTAGCATAGCCTCCCAGGAAAGGTTGGAGACCAGGACCAGGAACAAACAAAACGTTACAGGCCCATTAGCCCTACTGTGATTATATAAGCCCCAAACCCTAAGCCCTACACCTCAAACTTTACATGTACACCCGAAACCCTAAACCCTGAACACTGAGTGCCGAGCAGGGCGGGAGGGCTACCCACAGGCAGTGGATCAGGAAGGGTGCCTCATTAGTCCGTCCCTGATGCTTTATTGGCTTGTTGATTATTGGGGTGTAAATTGCATGTCGTTAAGGCGGCTGTATACGGTTTGACCGTAACCAACTTCAGGAAATTCCAACTCAGGTCATCCATCGTCTGGCCTTGTGCTTAGCTTAATTCACCCAGCGTACTGGGCCCGCAAAGACACGGAACAACAAGATGCCACTTCAGCCGAAACCGACAAAAACAGGGCTTGACTACACAGTTCCTGCGGACACTCATTTTCAAACTTTCCTGCTGGGGAGTTTAGTGTCCGGTCCTGAGCCTATATGTTACACATGCATAGCTGTCCTGCACATGCAACTGCATTGCGCTACTATGACACCTCCATGGCAGTGAGTTTAACAACCCGCCGTAGAAGTTGTTGAAGGATAGTCTCTATCCTTGAAACGACTTCTACATTAACTACATTTTCCTGCTGCAAATGTGGGAAGTGCAACTCCATGGCAAACATCACAACTATAAAAAAGATTATAGTTCCTGTGCAAAGAACGACTGTACAGCATCCTATCCTGCTTGGAACTGATACTGCACTATTTCATTAAACGCGAAACAAAACGCACACTACATCGCTTCTACACATGCCCTCTGTCGTCGTTGAGGATTTCCCGCACCTTTGCGGCATTGGAACCCAGGTCTTTCCTTTCCAGCTTCTTCTTCACTGGAACTTTCCTGTGACCTTTATCCCCTGTGAAAGGTCCTTCTGTTCCTGCCAGAACCATTCGTTCCTAGCTTTCTTCCACCATGCACACCGGCTTAACTCCCAAAACTCTTTGTGGTTTGTCGCAGATTTTTCCGTGGTCTTCTTGTCGTAGTCATAGATCTGGCAATCTTGAATGAACTTCGGTTCTCCTCAATAACTCTCCTGAGGCTCGTGTTCCTCTATCTTTGCTTTCAAGCTGCCAGAAAGCCTGGACAATCGAAAACCATGCTGTGAATGGAAATCCTAACCAAGCAATCCAAGCCAGGCGTCGTGAGCAAGGAATTGCATTTTCACCAAGATTGACATGCACCTGGAAGGCTTAGTGCTCCTTTACTCCTGAGTAATCTTGAAGAATCACGGGCTGACGTACTGGTACAAACCAATTGGGCAGCAGATTCACCACCAACCTTTTGGGTTGCACCATTGGTTGGCTCAAAATTCAAAGTTCGTCCAAAACGTACTGACCCAGACGCAAGCACATTATGAGCAACGCTTTCAAATCGTTCTGGATTACTTGAGGTTGCTCTGGTTTTTGCTTCATTCCTTTCCTGCTCTTCTGCTGGTGCCTGCGCTGCTGCTGCCTATGCTTTTTGCATTCTCTGCTTCCTTTTCATCCATTCCTTTTCTCCCTCTTGTTGCTCCTTTTTTCTGTAATCCTCAAACCACTCATCAACTCTGTCCTTGCTTGCTTTAGGTTGTCCTGTTTGACCCCATTCTTCTCTGGTCGTTCCTAGAAGCATGTGATCTGGCGGTGCTTTTGCTGGGGCATATCATTCTCCTTCTCCTTTTGCTCTGGCTTTCGCAAATGCTTCTTCCAAACCTTCCTGCTTCTCCATGTCTCCTTGACCTTTGCCTCATCTTCAGCGTCAATTTGCCTATCTCTGCTTCTTCATCTCCTCTCTCCTTTTTGTTGCTTCCTCTCTCATCCTTGGGAACTCCTTGAATCTTCTTTTCCTTTTCCGTCTTCCTTGGTGGTGGACTTGTCACAAGCACTGATTTCCTGCAAGTGGAACTGGTGCTGTTGTTGGCGCTTCTGGTGCTACTTCGTAAGTTGCCTTGTCTTCCTTTTTCTTGCTTTCTGTGTACTTTCCTTCTCTTCCTTCCCTTCGTCTTCAACTACTGCGTCTTCCTGTGGCTGCGAAACCTCCTCTTGTTCCGCTGCTAGGACAACGTAACTTTCCAGCACGTTGACATTCTTCACGAACTCCTGGATCATGTCATTTGTGGCCTCACCCTTCGTATTTTCTTTAGAAGCCGCTCTTCTGGCTCGCCAGTTCTTCCTGCACCTGCCTCCATATGGGAGCTGCACTATGTTTTCTGTGTCTACGGATGCTTTTCCTTGTCAGGCAAGTGCTGCGGCAAAACCCTTGACTCCTTCTCTCTCTCACTCTTGCAGAACGCAAGCAATGCAACACTGGACACACGCTTCCCTGCGCATGGCTGTCTGCTGAAATGTTCCTGAAACATGACTGCGCGTGACATGTCTGCAAGTGACATGACTGCAAGTGCGAAGCCTTTCCTGTGGTAATTTTCATGCCTTCACCTCCTAAAGCAACGCTGCAAGTGCGAAATTTCCTACACGTCTGACATGCTGCACCATTGCCTTCAATTGCGCACTCTCCATATACTAATGCTCCTCCTTTTCACTTAATGGTCTTCCCTTCTGTGTAGAATCCTAACCAGCCCGTGAGCAATTTGATTTGGCTTTCTGAAAGCGGTTTGGTTCCGACATCGGCAGTGTTTTCCTTTGTTCTCACAGGATGAACTGTAAGTTTTCCTTGCTTGCGAGAGGCCTGCGAAACAATGTCCTGATCTACATGCGGTTGATTGTTCCTACACCTGTGCGTGCAATAACTCCATGCGCTGCTGACGAATCTAGAAACTCATGGAGCTGCGCTGTCCTCTGGCTGAGAGCTTGCGCTAGCCTAGCACTCAGCTTCACCACTTGACAATGTGACTGTATTTGGGGTACGTGAGCACGCAGACAGGAGTTGTCCATGGTGGCACGTCCACTCGAGGACCCTGCGTTCGGGGGTTTTTTCAGCATTTGCAGCCGCCGCGCATGTTTGCGACTCAGCAGACACGGCGGTACGCGTCGCCATGTGGGACAGCCGCCTGCGCTCCGCCCCCACTGGCACGCTGTGTCTGGATGAGGTTTGTGCGACTCAGCGCTCGAGGACCGCGCCGCGGGCAGTCGCAGCGCGTAGTAGTATTCGTGCAACTAGTACGCACATGTTCAGAAGCGCCTGCATGCTTCCAGGATAAAGACTTTCGTGCAACTAGTACGCACATGTTCAGAAGTGCATGCGTGCTACCAGGATAAAAACGTTCGCGCAACTAGTACGCACATGTTCAGAAGTGCATGCGTGCTACCCAGATAACAACTTTCGTGCAACTAGTACGCACATGCTCAGAAGTGCACGTATGCTGCCAGCATAATAACGTTTGT
>CAJNIZ010009968.1:58802-75582 GCA_905231905.1 Symbiodinium pilosum
AAGTGCACGCGTGCTACCAGGATAATAACGTTCGTGCAACTAGTACGCATATGTTCAGACGTGCGCGCGTGCTACCAGGAAAATAATGTTCGTGCAACAGTGCAACTAGTACGGACATGTTCAGAAGCGCATCCCTCCTTTTGAGGGCCTTTATGTTAGGATCCCTATAGTATAATCTCTATCCAGGATGATGGTTTCTTAATCATGGGTCTGGGATAATGAGAGAGTAGTATAGAGGACACTAGCCCTCATGGACCTTCGGGCAGGTATAGCCACGGCATCCTTTTTCTGGCCGGAAAGCAAGTGCTTCCTGCCATCGCCTCATAGAACTTACGTTGGGTTTTGGGGGGGTTTCAGGGCAAGTACTATTGCTACCTTTTCTACTCCTCCCGAATGTTTCCTCTCTTTCCACTGTCAAAATGTTCTTCTCACTGTAGCGAAACCCTTAAAGTCGCTGAAAAAGTTCCCGTCTCAGTGTTTTAGCCCCTCTCCAAAATAGGCCTGTAACACGCAGATCTGCAAGAAAAACCAGGGTTTTCCCCGAGCCACTTTGCATAGTCAACATTCGCAGAGGTCACGAGTAGACGTGCCACCTTGTCCATCTAAGAACATGTTTCCTGAGGATGTGCTCTTTCTACTTACCTTGCATCCTGCCTAATCAGAGTCTGAATAACAGTCAATGCAATGTTCCTGACTGTCAACAATGCTGCTGTAATCGTGACTTCCTGATCTGACTGCATCATGAAGATCAGAAAGTCCTACGGGAGTCTTCCTGTAAACCGTGTGGTAATCTTTTGTCTTCCTGAGAAACATCACAGTGTGTGCAAGTTGCTTGTAGGCTTTGCAAGTTGGACAAGACATCTTGCTTGAAAATCCTCTGATGAAAAACTGGACATCTGGTCTATCCTGGGCGTTGCACAACTAGATTCCTACACACTTTCTGCACAACGCACTCTGAGTAGCATGAGTTTCTTGCTTTCATCAGCTGTGTGGGCCTCATGTGTACACGGAGTTGGCTAGTTACCCCTGGATGTGATCTTCAATGCTTCTTAAAGCTTCTGTAAGTACTTTGGATCTGGAACGGTGTGAAGAATGTAATCAATGTACACAAACTTCCTTTTCAGAAACTCAATGGAGTTCTCACTAAAGCCTTTAGCATATTCCTCTGGTGTCAGGAAACGGCCTTGAGTCTTCATCTCCAACTTTCCTGACAACTCTCAATCATATCTCACATCACCACCAACTTCACCAGTTTGAGAGCCATCAACATGAATGACCAGAAAACTTCCTGATACTCTGCGATAAAGTTGGGCACGCCAAGTTCCTTTCAAACTCATTCTCCTCCTCGAGTTCATCGTTGAAAAAGTCCGACCATAGAATAGCTGCATCCCGCTGTCCGGGCAACACACGAAGTAGAACCATTGCTTGTTCCTGCAACTCAGCTTTGTAAGTCTCATCTTCACTAGCCACGAGGCCACGACTGACAGTTGTTCCTGAGGGAATAAGCACGCTGTCTTCCGCTTATGCGGGACCTGGAGAAATGCATCTCTTTGTCCTTGACGCAGAGCTTCATTTCCTTTTGCAACGCAAGTGCACTCTAGCTACCAAGCGACTGCGTCCATTTGCCTTGTCTAATCTCCAAAAAACACCATCTTGGTTGTACGCCGTTTCCACTCCGTTCCTTTACTTTCTTGTCCTTCCAGTTTTGACAGGGAACTAGTTGGATCACACCTAACTTCTCAAGTCTTTCCATCTTGATAGCCTTCTTGTCTTTCTTGAGAACAACTTCCTCATTGAGGTCCGGCGGTCCTGCATCATCATCATCATTGAACTCCTGTTCATCTTGACTCTCTGAATAGGTCATCTCAACATCTTCAAAAGGATCACCCATCACCTCATCATCTAATTACTTAACTTCCATTCCGTCATTGTGTTCATAGTGCGCAACTCCTCGTGCAGCTGGAAACTGCTTTGGGATTGAACTTTCAGCTTTTGGGATCTTTGAGGGCGAGCCTACATCTTCAAACATTCGTCTGCCTGACTTAGCTCTAACACCAAGCTCTTCCAAACACATGCTATCATCCACAAGTTCAACTTCCTGCTGCTCTTCTTCATCTTCGAGATCTGAAGCACGCGGACTAGCTTTTTCTTACTTGTGGGCTGGTAGGGTCTGAAGCCTTTGGATTCCATGTGCTCTCACTGCTTGATTTCTCTATCGCTGCATCTTCTTGTTCTGCTTCTTGCCGTGGGTTCTGTGCTGGTGGTTGCTGCTGCGCTTGCTTTGGGCCTCTAGGTCTATCTGGAGTTCCTGGTAACCTTCCTGGATTTCCTGCTTGAGCTGCTGCTGCAACTGGCAAGGGAGTAATTCAATCACCTCTTGGTCTTGCTATTTGTGCTTCTTCACTTTCCGCAATTCCTGGTGCTCTTGAACCTGGCGCTAGTGATGAGTAATGACTTGCTTGGCGCAACTCTACTAGCAAGTGTAGTGGACTTCAGATCCCATGGATGGATTCCTACAGACCTGACTGCTTTAGGATCAAGATGCTGAGAACACCTCTTCACAGTCCTGCACGCTAGCAAACCTTGAGGATGCCACGTCAAGTCAAGATCCTTGTTGCTATTTCCTAGAAGCACACCTTGGGACCAATGAGCATCACCTTTCCTTGTATCAGGATGACGTGACACAGAAGGCTTTCACTGTATTCACACAACATTTCCTGATAAAGGGGCGCCAATGCAAAATTCATGAGGTGTCATTCCTGCTCCACTGTGAACATGGAATCGACTGAGTGTCCAGCCTGCATGACGAAATGCCCATCACAAAGACTGATGCTCGTGTACTGCAGAAAGGATGTCATCCATGCGACTGTTTCGTCCATGTAGTCTGTCAATGCTCTTCCTTTACTCTCTACTGGGGTAGCTTGAATCATCCTGCTCCACGAGTCGATTGCAACTGAGCAGATGGCCGTTGGTTCCTCTGAGAGGCTAGTCGCCGTGAAGCAATATGATCCATGGCAACGGCTGGTTTAGTGTTTTGGTCCGTACCAGTCTCAACTTACTTCTTGCGGGGTTTCTCTTCTCCTTTACAGGAAACACACACGGGACAATACGACTTGTAAGGCAAGAAAGTAATGTTGCGGCAGGCAACTTCCTCATCACTGGGCCTTTCATTCTGCGGTAGTGTCACTAGCACAACATGAGACTCAAAAGTTTCCTGAGCTGAAGCAAGGGTCTCAATGGCCTGCAAAATTCATTGTGCTCCGTTCCATGGTAGTGGAAAACTGTTCGTCCTTCAGCCCCTCTACGATTTTCAGGCACTTTCCTTTCTGCTTCTTCATCCACATCCATGTTTACTCGCCTTAGCGAGATTCCCGCGACTTCATCTTCTTCGCGGGACGCTGATGTGTAGTAAGTGGCACATATTCCTTGAGCGCGAATCCTGTTTGTCCTGTCCATGTCACGTCAAAGGGTTCGACGTCCATGTTGTTCCTTTGCGCCGTTTCCTTGATCTGGACCTCGTATGAAAGAAGGTTCTCGAACAGCTCGTAGGTCAAATAACACTCTCCATGAGTTTTCCACGTTCCTTGGAGTTGATCAAGTCTCACAGGTATTCATGGAGCATCTTGTGGCAAGAATTGGAATCTGTGAGGGTTTAGGCAGTATCGAACAACTTCCACACCGTCGTCACTGGCGCAGTCATTTGTGCTTTCCTCAAACTGTTGACGATGAATTCCTTGAAAAGGTCTTCCTACCATGCTGGGGGCAGTTTGGCTTCTGGATAGCTGTCAAGACTGTCCCTGGCTCAAGCTTAGACGGATCTTCCCTCTCACCAGAAAGACAACTGCACCCAAGAACTTTCCGAGGTTGATTGCTTTCCCTGAACAACGTACTTCTGTAAGGGAAAGTATCACAAGAGTACACAAGAATTGGGTCCTGATAGCGAATGTCCTCAGATGGGAAACGCACGTGAAAATCAGCTAGTTCATGCCACCCTGAATTCCCCCTGAATAGCCTTTATCAACAAGTTCTTCCAAGAAAGTGCACAACTGCACTGGAATAGACTCTTGGGCCTGACTGAACACATGAGCAGTAGTAGCAAATGGAATGTTCTTGTAATGGATTAGGAAGCTACGTTCCTGATCTTAAAGAAACATTGAACCTCCTGAGTTCCTTGCAAATTGCTATCCTCTCTGAAATGATTTACTTGCAGCCAAAAAAGGGTTGATGACATTGCCAATCAAGATTACTTCAGTCTTCACCTAATTTCCTTCGCCGTCTTGAAGCATGGCCTCAATTTCTCTGGAGTCCTGAACTGTAACGTTACCTCCTTGGGCGTCACGTAGTAAAGTCCATTCCATTCTGCAGATGCTGGAGCTTTCCTACCAAAACCCTTCACCCAGCTAGGTGCCAAAGACACATCGTTCCTGAGTCAAGGATAAGCTCAATGCGTCTGGATTTAAATCTTTCAACCGCTGCTGCAATCATGCGAAAATGCTGCACATCATGTTCCTCAGTTGGAATTGAAGAACTGCTGCTTGACACGTTTCTTGTGTCTTCTTCTGTCTCACTCTCTAAGTACCATTGGTACAACGCATCTTCCATCCATTCAACATCATCATCAACATCCTGGTCGCCAACAAAGAGAACATGCTCTCAGTTTCAGTGCCTTCTACATACATGATTCTTCCAAAGTATTCAATCTTTCAATCTTCAGTTCCTCTTCATCTTCACTGAGTTCGAACTGTTCAGGGTATTCCTGTGGAAGTTCACCAATGTGAAAAGTGCTGACTTGCCTCACGTAAGACTGTCTGTTTTTTCCTTGTCCTGTTCCTGTTGATGAACTGGAGGACCCTGGGTTGGTACCTTGCGTGGTTGCGTTTGTTGTTCCTGTGTTGGTTGTTGATGTAGAGTTCCTGGTCGGGGCCTCACTTTGCTGATCACCTTCTACATTCCTGGCAAATTTACTTGTGCCAAGATCTCTCATCTTCTTCCAACAGAATTTCCATACTTGCGGCAATAACAACAAAGTCCATCAGCTGTCCCTTGATTGTACTGGCCATAACTCTACCTTTACCATAACCTCTGCCTCTATCAAAGCCTCTACCATAGCCTCTACCCTTTCCGCCTTTCCCTCTGCGTTTCCAATTTCCACCTCGACCTTTGCCTCTATCTTTACCTTTCCCTTGCAGCCACCTTGAAAGCCTTTGCCTTTTCCCTTACCTTTTACCTTTGCCTTTGCCTTTCCACTTACCTTTACCTTTACCTTTCCAACATTCTACATTCCTACATCCATGGCTGTTTGACCACCATGAGCGTTTACTGTTGTTTGAAGGTCAGTAGTAGTACGCTGAATCCATCTTTGGGCTCCTTCATACCCGAGCTAGTAGGTCTTCAAGTCGGCATACTTCGTGTTCTCATCCATGTTCAAAGTAAATGTTGTCTAACATGCTGAGGGACTCCATCTACCAAAGTTCCTATACTCAAGGACACTGACACTGTTTCCTGCGACGAGCGTTCAAACTCTTCGAGTAGTTCCGCAAACTTAAGAATGTTCTCGCTATAGCCGGCTTCCTTGACAAAACGGAAATTCATGATCTGGAGTAGAGACCGAGCCTCAGTTGCAGGGGCAATAAATTCCAGGAGTTGTCGATATCCTTCTAGACAATTTTCTTGCATAATAGCTTGTAGAACACGTTGGGGTTGATGCTTGGTATAGCTGCTGAGGATGCTGTAGAGCTGTTTTGAGAGTGCTTTTCCTTCTTCTGTATAACCATTCATGTCCTGTTTCTTTCCTGGGTCAGACTCTACCACGTCCAAAGCTTGTAGCGATCTAGGATCAACCACTTATAACCATGTCCTCAATCTATGCCTGAACTCAAGCCAATTCTGTCCGTCTTCCTGCCAGGCTGATGGCGCAAATACATCAGGGGCTTTGATGAGCTTGTGGAACTCAACTTTTCCCTGCTCTCTTGCTTTCTTTCCTGGGATTCCATAATCTTCTTTACTTCCTGTGTGAGCAAGGAGTGTGAACCAACAAGTCTTTCACCTGTAACTTTGTGGGTTTCTGCGATTGCCTCAACAAGCTGCTGCTCACTTTCTGCTGCAGCTACTGCATATGTAGCCATTGCTGACGCTAAGCCGTTGACTGTTTGTGATCCTGAGGATGAGGACATTTCATGTGATCTTGCTAGTACTTGTACTTGTGCTGCTGTTTGTTGCGACTGTCGCAGGAGCACTTGCATTGCTTGTTCCATTGATAATGTTACCTTTAGGTTGCTGTATAAGCATGCTATGAGAACTAGTGCTCTGTGTGCTTTCCATGCTGCTGAGTCTTTCCTCTTCTGCCTTGTCAACTTTTTCTTCTTTGACCTGCTCTGAACAAAGTGCTCCTATGAGCAATGCAGTATTCAAACAAGATGCATCCTACAATTCTTTGACGAACGAATTCCGGTATGACTTGGCAAAACAGTCGTACTGAAATCTTAGGAGCGTAGCCTGGCCCAAGGCTCAACTCATTGATCATGTAGAACACGTTGTAGAGCTTCTCCTCCAACTTGAACAGGGTCGCTGCGATCAAGGCCATCAAGGGAAGTAGTTGTTTCCTACGTTTTCTTCCAACTCTGGTCCCTGTTCTTGTTCCTGATCATGCACATGTTCATGAAGTCGTTGTAGTTTTCTTTTTCATTCGCATAGATGTTGGGCTCTCTAAGCTTCCTGCGCACAAGCCATAGCGATAGCAGCTTAGTGTGATCTTGTTCTTCTTCTTAGTCTTTTCCTTGAATGCTGCTTTTGTTTTGCTCTAACATTATTTGTCCTTCGTCTACTCGTCCTTGACTGCGTCGACGTCTTCTTCCCGTGAGGGCTCGATCCCTTCCAAGGTTGCTTTCCTGAAGGTTTGTATTTCCGCATGGGGAGCTGGAATGTCGTGACGAAGTTTTTCAAGAAATGTCTTTTTTTCGGAACCGCAAAAACCTTAGCGATGCTCTGGTCGCCGTATGCTCTTGGAACACGAACGGAATTATGGTTCCGGCATGGATGCTCTGGTCACCGTATGCTCTTGGAACACGAACGGAATTGTGGTTCGGGCATGGACGCTCTGGTCACCGTAAGCTCTTGGAACACGAACGGAATTGTGGTTCGGGCATGGATGCTCTGGTCAGCGTAAGCTCTTGGAACACGAACGGAATTGTGGGTAAGTGCCCAGAGAGCCCGGGCACTGGGCGCACCCGGAGCCAAACTCGTAGTATCCCTATCATACTCCCCTATATACTCCCCTACATGACCACCCTTTGAGGAGTTAAGACTATAGCTCAAATGGTGGTCTCTATTGCCTTCTCCATTCCATGGGCCCTGCACCCTAAACTTAAGCATTAACAGAAGCAAGTTATCCCCCGACCCTCAACCTTATCCCTAAACCCTAAACTCTGTTCAACAACATCTAAATTTTGAACTAGGCACTGCCAAGTGGTACAAGTTCAAGTCCTGAGCCCAGGAAGTAGCCACAACAGAGGCTCAATAACTTCCAATATTCTGATCCAAGGTTCGGCAAATGTTTAGGGTTTAGGATTTAACTACGAAAGGGGCTCCGAATGTGGCACTGTTTCCTGGGTCCCAATGATGGGTTCCTAATGTAATCGGGTTTCAAGGGTTGAACAGGGAGATAGATATATACACATATGTATATATATATATATCGCTTAAACGTGGTGGGTTGGGTGAGGACTTCACACGGGTTTGGGGTCTGGGATGTAGGGAATTCTCGCCTGCAGCCTGCAGACGCGCCACTGTGCATCCTCTCAACTCAGGAAGAATTCCAGGGGCCCAAATGATCAACCTCACTGTTGGTATCCCAGCAAGAATCTAACCATGAAGACTAAACCTGGATGTCCTATTTTGGCGGGATTAACACTAGAAGTATGCTAGACCTACCAGACGGAGGGACATCGAGTTACCAAGGCCTACCGTTGATGCTAAAAACCCATGCAGGACGCTAGTATACCAGCGTACCAAAAGTCACACTTGTATGTGCTCAGAATCATCCAGCACTTTTGGGTCAACCGCCATAGGCAACTGGATTGCAGAGCCCAACTATGCCCTAAACTCTGAACCCCAATTCATGTGGGCATGTCACATCATCAGTACACGTATGTACATACAGTCATCACCCCGAATTCATATCGGCAAGTCTTGCATCCAATTCTTGCAGGTACACATACATCATATGTATATATATATATATATGTATATGTATACATGTCACCCTACATAACCCCTAGATAACCCTGTATAACACTTGTATAACCAGTATATAAACTCTACATAGCCGTATACAACCCTTCATGCCCACTATACAACCCTATATAACCCTATAGAACAACTCTAGAACAACTCTATAACCCTATCAGGGTCTAGGTGTAGGTTTCAACCCATGCCTCCAGGCGTATCAGTTCACCGCCGCGGTCACACCATGGAAGCAGCCCAGAGTCGCAAGCCCTTAGGGTTTATTGTTTGGGGGTTTAGGTCCTAGGAGTTTAGGGTTTCGGGGTTTAAGGGTTTACGGCTGTAGGGGTCCAGGGGCTCAGGGGTTTAGGAGTTTAGGGGCTTCGGGATTCTGAGTGGCTGTTGGCGGAACCATAAGGAGTTCAACGAGAGGTTGAGTAGGGGTTCTGAGGGGATTAAAGAAGAAGGTATTTTGGGGGGATCGAGTCTGACAGTCTAAGGTTCAAGGTTAAGGAGTGATGGATTCAGGGTCTAGGGGAATTTAGATTAAGCTGCTTTCCTGGGTTCCCTGATAGGGGCTGTATGGGGTTAAGGGTTAAGCTACCATAATGTGTATATATGACATGGCGCTCAGGGGCTAGGCAAGGGAACTAAATTACAATGATGCGGATATATGTATATAAATATGTGTCGTAGATGCAGCTGTGTCCTCATGACTCTAATATGATATTCTGGGAGCCTCATTCAAGTTCCTTAACAGCAAGCCAGGTCTGGAGTAGGTTCTGTGGATGCTAGTTAAAACGTTCTTTAAGCTAATTCTGCTTCTGCCAATAAAATGAGGCTGATGCTGGTCCTTGTTGCCTTGGGAAACAGATCTTAGGACATGGGTTGCGGGCCCTGATTTTCAAAGCAGCACGACTTTTTCTGAATCGAGGAGGAGCTTGCTACAGCCTGCGCCCCTCACAAAACCATTGGTATTCAGAGATCTGGATTGCTGTTCTTACTCTACTGCCAAGCCCACTACCAACCATTGTACCCCTCATGTAACCCCTTTAACAGGAGTTTTTTTTTTTGATGACTCAATTTGAGATCTTGACAGCAACCCAGAAAATGCATCCAGGCCCGGGCCAAGCGGGTGAGTCTAAACTTACATGCGCTACGTTCCAACGATGGTTCAGGGTTAAGTTGTAGGATTATAGAAAGATCTAATCCGCATAGCTTTAGCCTTCTTGGTTTCAAGGTTTGATGCTTACTCTATAGCCGTAGCATGGTAACTTAACCCTAAATCGGATCTAGCCCCGAACAAGACCCCACATAACCCATCGAAGGGAAAGAACATCTTGCACCACCTTGAGTCCACTCCCAGGAATTACAATACTTTAGGGGTCCTGGGTGGTACGACATTTCTTCCATCAAGAGTATTTGTGTATATAACCCATTATACCCCTTTATCCTAAGCCCCAAATGATCCCAAATCCTGACCCCTAAACCCTAAATGCTAAGCCCCAAGCCTGAAATGCTAAACCTCCTTAAACAGGGAATCTTTACAGGGAATCTATAATTATGGTGACTCTTGTTACCTTCCACCCAGGCCCAGGCCCACTCCCAGTTCATCCCAGGCACCTCGCCGACAGGAAGCGCAGAAGCTCCTCCAGTTGGGCCCTGACAATAGGGTCTAGGATTCAAGGTTTAGGGTTACTGGTTGAGGATTGAGGGTTCAGGGCTAAGGGTTTAGGATTTATGGTTTAGCCTTAAAGGTTTAGGATTTAGGATTTAAGACTAAAGGTCTAGGATTTAGGGCTTGGGCTTAGGACTCACGGTCTAGGATTGAGGTCTACCATTCTCAAAGCTATGCCTCGTGCGGCGGGCACGCGCAAGAAGCTTCCAACAAGGCCCCAAACCCCAAACCCTAAAACCTCAACCCTAATTAAGCCCTAAAACCCGAAACCCTTCTGGTGGCAGCTGGGGTTTCAAGGTTGCCCCTTCCTTTACCAATCTCAAGTCCTAGATGTGTAATGTTATTTAATGGGAATAAGGTCTTGGGATACTTCATATTAGTTATACAGGGGCTATAGAGGGAAAAATATGGGCAATTCTTCACACTTCTACTGTGATTCTACACTCTTTTGAGGAGTCAGGACGATGGCAGGCATCCGAACCGCACTGCAGCATGACTTTTGGATTGTTTTTGAAGCTACTTTGCAGGTCGGCACGATACTATTGCGTTTTAGGGTTTCGGGTTTAGGGATAAGGGTTCATTCATAAGGTTTAAGGATGACCCGTAACTCTGATCTTCTTGCAAGAGGTGCACAGCTCGAAACTAATTGGACCCATACCTTGCTGTTGCAACTGGCGGCGGGGCCGCAACATCCTGCACCGCAGTCTCCACTCAAATGATTTTTAACTGAAGGTGACCTAGCTCAACCCCCCAAAACAGCATTCAACAAGTACTCCGTTGTTGTAAGCAGTATTGCATGCAGCCCTCTTGGGCCCAAAGAAAATCAACAGGCACAGATTTGACCGTAGAGGTGAACTTAAACCTCACGAGATCAATCAAGGAAACTCCAAGCAGCAGCAGCACCCAGGCCAAGAAGTAAAGTGCGAATCATCACCGTGAACTTCCAAAAGCCTAAATGCCCAAAGGCCCGCAAACTAGATTTAGACACTCTGGACCGAACGTCCCAGACACAGTTGGATTCCACGAAGCTCTGTGGAAGGAATGCAGAGCGGCGAAAGCTTCACCAGTGCCGCAAAACCTTCGTGCTCCCGATGTGCGGGGTAAGTTTAGCCATCTAGCAATCCGCGTTCCGCTTGGAAGCTCTCCTCTTACAGCATGACATTGGCATAGCACATCCGCTGCCTCTCAAATAACACTGACATACATCCCAAACACTAGCACATTGAACCCGAACAAGCAGCCAAGAAGCCCAACACTTCTGCTGAGAGGCTGCGCAGCACCCAATAAACCCCAACCCCTAAACGAGCTGTAATCTAAACTCCTTAATTAAAGGGGGCAATATAGGGGGTTAAATAGGGGAGTATTATAGGGATTATGGAGGGGGATACCAGGAGTTTAGACTTGTGCTCAAGTGACCCTAAGCCATAGAACCCTGAACCCTAAAGCGCAACTATTCTGCTGAGAGGCTGGTAAGGTGTAGCTGGGTCTCGTCCAGCTTTCCTTGGGTAGGCACCACACTAGCTTCTTCTCAGTCTAGATTCTACCTGCTGGCTTGTCAAATTCATAGGCGCTTTCTAGGTACCCTGTATTATACACATATATATATATATGAATATGTATATACTAGGGCCTGTGTTGCACAAAAGCAAAACCGTTTGTTACAACCTTCTATCTGCACACCTCTATATTTTAACTTCAGCTCTGCAAAACAAGCCGTATGATCCTGTACATCCGCTGACACAAAAGCTGCACCGCAACTGCCCGGCCTCTGCTTGGAGATGATACTATACAGCCCAATTATGGAACTTGATCCTAAACCCTTAGTAAACGTTATATCCACACGCGTTATGTCATGGTGACTAAACCCTGAACTCTAGTTAAGGGTGTTTTCAGGTGGGTAGTCACCAAGTCGGTACCCTGACATAAGGCATACATACGGCTATGGGGAGTCTAGGAGTATATAAGGGCTATGTAAGGCTTATATGGGGGAAACTTCCCACCTGAAATTCCCTTAAATCTAGACAACGCCGAGGCTACCTCCAAGATGTGAAGGGTTTTGTTGGGTCTCAGCTTTGCTTCAGCAATCACAACCTCAAGAGCCAACTTCAGGTTTGGAGGGATTTAAGGTTCAGAGTTTTTGGGGCTTATGCTTGAGTTTTTGGGGTTTAGGATTTAGAGTTTTGGTGTCTTTTCAAGGTTTGGGGTTTAGGGTTTCGGGTTTTGTATCTGTTCTCCCACCGCCCAGTCCCCCTATACTACCCCCTTGACTCCCCCTTCAGTAGCCTTAATCAACCCGAATTATCCTTAAAGAAGCCTAATCAAGAGGACCTAGGCGGGGTAGTATAGGGGGCGTCAACCCTAGACCCCGAACCGTAGTTTAGGGTTTAGGGTTTTCGGGGAGCACAGGTACCCATGAGTTTAGGGCATTCCGATAAATCCACGGCTCCCAGGCTTTGTGAAGGCTCCAGAAAAAGTCCGCGACACGACAGGACTTGCCTGAGCTGAAATTCCACAAACCAGACCAATAGGAAGACAGGGGACCGAAATAAGGGTTATGATCTAGGGATTACATAAGGTTAGATAGGAGGTATGGGAATTAGGGTTCAGGGCGTCGGGATGCTAACAGGGATTCGAGGGTTTTATGGCGTATATGGGTTACAGAGGAATGATATACGGATTGGTAATCGGCCGTTGGTTACGGAGAATCGAGTCAAAAAACAAAATGGCAACTGCTTTCTATAGGCGCTATACTATATGCAGTAGTAAGCCGGTTTGACTAAGCCCAACTCCGAAAACTAGGCCCCTAGTAGAATCTTATATGATACCTGGAGGCTAGAGGGTCCCAACCTTGGGGGATTGGGTAACCAAAGCTCTCTTGAACAAGTTCCAGGCGATCTTTGAAGCAATACCTGGACCCTGGATGTCCTACCCTGGACGTCCTTCCTTCTCGGAAGTCTGCTCCACGTATGTATTGGGTGGATCCCAAGAGAAATGGGACCTCTAGGGCCCAGGTGGACATTGGTTTAACATCTTAGAAACCATGCCTTACTTGTTGTTAGTAGGGAGTAAAGGAATATAATCCCTCTATAACCTCAATGTATTTTCCTTTATTCCCTACGAAGAACCAGTAAGCAATCCTTCAGCAGGGAGATCCAACGAAAGGAGAAACATGCGAGCACCGAGTCCAGAAGCTGCTGGTTTGGGGGAACTTCAATCGAATTATCGTAAACCCTTATAACCCTGTCATCTAGTATATACCCATATCATGGTGACTTATTTCAAGTAGCCACTGGTCACGTCCGCTCCCTAAATCGTAAAAACCTTAGCCATCAACCCTGAACCCTGAACCCCAAGCCCTAAAGCCTACACCCTAAGCCCCAAACCCTAAACCCCAAAGCGAGAAGAGCTCCAACTTTTGGTGGGAGACCCAAAGCACGAAACTCTTTTGCCAAACTAACATGGCACCTCATAGATTGCTTTTGAAACCACAGGAATCTTTGCTTTTCTGGGGTTTGAGTAGCCTCACACTAGTTGTTGTCCATTTTCACTGGTTTCAGTGTTAGCTTGGGGGATGAGAGTGTCCTTGATGGAGTCCATGAGGTCAGGCCCCCTCCCACGAATCGTCACCATAGGAGATAGTGTTCAATTAGGGTTTAGGGTTAAGGGTCAAGGGGGACCTAGTAAGACAGGTTAATAATGGGCCTAGCTGGGGGTACTATATGGCCTATAGGAATTCTGTGTATGCTTATTGGGTCCCCCTGGCCCTCGAAGTAATGCTAATCAACATAGATGGGTAGGAGGCCCAACTCAAGGTTCAGGGTTTGGGTGTTGATTCTCATCTTCTAGGGAACCTAAACCCTAAACTATAAACACCCTCCAGCCTCGGACTCTCCCTCATGAAGATAATCCCTAAACCAAGACCCTCCAGTCACCTTTACTTGGAGCATCGGGGTGACTTAGAAAGTACACTGATAACCCCTCTAAGCCGCATAATATCTCCAGTCATCCTCGTTGTGGCCTACTTGCCAAGCCTCATGACCCTTCAAGTAAACAGGTACGACCAGAGTGTTCCTGCCCGTATATTAACCCAAAACCCTAAACCTGGTGGTTAAAGGGTCTAGGAACCAACAGAGATCGGTAATAAAACACACCTAGACCACCTAGGAACACAGAATGATAGCCTAGATGCTAGGGTTTCGGGTTAGGGTGGGAATAAACAGAACTTCGTTTTCACTCGTATTCTGATGAGCTCTTTGTTATACTATTGCTATTGCTACCAGGATCATGTCCATGTTTATCTGTATCAAGCACAGTACCGAAAACCGTGCATATTTGGAAGGTTTGATCCTTCTTCTGTCGGGCCGCTGCTTCACAGGAATCCCACAGTGCAGTTGGAGCTCTTCTTGCCTGAGTATTGTAGGGTTTTGGGGCTAGGAAGGGCTTGAAAGCTTGGGGTTTTGGGCTTAGGCTCGAGGAGTTGGGGTTGAGGGTTGAGGATTGTGATTTGAATCTGCCCTGAAATCCTCCAACACTGTATTTGAGTTGGCTATTTTTGATCAACGGTGGTTTTCAGAACATCCCTGGGGGTAAGAGTTTGCGCTACTGGGGTTCGGGATTTGGGTTCGAAAGTTTAAGCTCTTGGCATTCTGTTTCAAAGGCTTCAGGTCTCAGGGTTTGGGGTTATTGGCATTATTGGTGTTGGCTTTAGCACTGGGCGTTTACGGTCCAGGCGCAAGGCTTATGGAGCGATCTGAAGAAGACCCTGGTTGCTGCCCCATGCGTTTCGAGGTTGAAGACCAATTAAGTATGGGGCATGTTAGGATCTACCCTCAGCCATAAACTCTAAACCTTACCTGAAAGCTGAAGGTCCAAAGTCTGTTCAGAGCACCAGCAGTAAGATGAGCTATCACCTGCGCATCCAGGGTTCAATGACTCATAACGTTGTGCGAGTTTGGGGTTTACGGATCGGCTAAGCTTCAAAAAGTATACCTGGGGTACTGCCCCACGACAGTATCCAAAGCATCCCACGTATCCTGATGAGCAAAGGTACTGATAGCTGAAATCTAAAAGGCCGTTTTAAGAAAGGAATAAGGGGTGTACGTAGGGGCCCTGAGAGGGGAGCCTACAGGGACTACAGGACAAATCTCGTCCACTCATAATCCCAACTACCACCAGACGTCAAAGGGCTGTCCTGTCAGGCATCTATACTGTGCCTTGGGCTTATGGCCCCCGCACTTGGACAACCGCTACGTACATTCAATCAAATTGAAAGAAAAACCTATATACACTCACCAAAAAACCATGATCAAAACCCTCCTTCACGTACCCTAATCCCTAAACACACTACAAAGACAAACCGGCCATTTAAGTTTTCATTTCCATTCCGTTTGACTCTCCAATATTGGGAGTAACATGCTAAAACCCTGAACCCCGAATGCAAGCCATCCAAGCCGCAAACCACGGATGGAGATGTCTGGGCTCAGACCATTGAGCCTCCTGGGCGACGGTTGGTGAGGCTGTAGTGCTTGTTGAGAGTTTCCTGCTTTAGAGGTTTAGGATTGTGACTTTTCCTGCTTTATAAGGTTTTGGATTGATTTTTCCTGGTGTATAGGTTTAGGCCCGGTCTAAGGTTAAACAAGGTTGTATCGGGAATGTCTATTCCTAGGAGGGTGGGGGTGGAGGCCCGTGGACGCCCAAAAGCCCGGCAGTCCCTGGAGGCCTGGTGGAGGTTGAAGAGATCAAGAATTCAGAGGCCAGCTTCGGACCTTAAGGCCTCCTCAAAAGGCATCCAGGGACCTTCGGCCTCCGCTCACTTCCCCGCACGGCGTGGACTTTTCTCGACCTTTCAAGGCAAAGTCAAGGAGCCAAGGCCTCAGAAAGGCCTCAGGCAGTCTCGAGCCCACCCCACGCCCAACCAAGACGCGAATGCGCGAATGAGAGAACAAGAGCGCGCTCAGGATTCGAAAGAACCCTAAACCCGTAAAAGGTTGACGCGAGGGTGGTGCGCCAGCCTCCTTCGAGTCGGGGTGCGCGCCTGGGTGCTCCTAGAACCAGCGCACCTCCTTCAGTGAGACCCCCCTCCATACCCCTATACATATATGTATATATAACCTTTTACTATCTCTAAATAGACAAGCTAATCCCCTTCAACATCAAACATGTAAACCCAAACCTTAGACCCCAAGCCTTGGACCTTAAACCCGAAACCCTAAACCCTACACCCTAAGTCCCAAACCCTGAGCAGTAAACACGTCACTACACTCTAAGCCCAAACCATATAAGCCCTAAAACCCTTAAAACCGCAGCCAGAAACCCTAAGCTCGAAACTCTGAACCGACTTCCCAGTGTCATGGGCCCGGCATCGCCCTGGATCGCAAACTCCATCTCGAAGGCCAGACGAGATGTGAACAGAACGGGTGTAGAGATTAAGGTTAGGGCATCTGGGAAAAGGATTGAGGTTAAGGAAGATATGGTTTACGGCTTAGAGCTTGGGCTGTGGCGTTCAGGGTTTAGGCACACGCCATGACATTTTGGGCTTTGCGAAGTCCTAACGTCCTAGCCCAAAACCGCACGAACCTCATGGCCATGGCATTTCAAACAACTGCCATGTCTTCTTGCAGAAGGACACCCCCTGCAAATGCAAATTATACTTGCATGCAGCTGAGTGTGCCGCCTGACCACATGTGCATTGGAAAGCTCAATCATATCATATGTTCTACGCCATGTCAGTTTCTAGGTTCGAGACGTCGGACGGCCAGACGAGCAAAGGGATAAGTGCGTTAATACCAAGGATTTTCCTTGAAATTATCTGCCTTCAAAAAATATAAAGCTTATGTACTCTACCCATGCTCCTTGAAGTACGCTCTTGCTGCTCCATGTGGC